>PVJH01019650.1:0-24278 GCA_004026705.1 Nesogale talazaci
AGTTAACTCTGGCTTGTCTTTGAGGAAGAGAATCAACTCTCCTTCTGGTTCTCGAACTTCTGGATATGTTTGAACCCTTATTCTGTCACTAACTCCCTATAACCAAGGCTTGAACTGGATCTTGAAGGTTCTTTTCAGTTCTAAAAACCTGGTTTGGTTTTTGAAGACAGAGTCAGAAGTGCCGACCGTAGTCTGGAGCTGTCCTGTGTGGTTGGGACACACAAGACAGTGTTTGTGAAGCGCTCTGTGAGTAGTACAGATGAGAGATCATGTAAGACTGGAAAGCAGAGATGCTCACTACACTGGAGCACATAGGAAGGCAGGGGGCAAAGAAAAAGGATGGTGACCCAGCACTCATTTCTCATGTGCTGGGCTCTGTGCTAGACATGGTCACATATATTATTTAAGGAAATCTGAGTCTGGCCTTAAAAGATGAGCAGAGTTGATTAATGAGAGCGTAATGGAGAAAGCCTTTCACATTTGACATGATGTAAGTCAAGGCATGGATACACAGAGCCTATGAGAGTACCACAAGTACACTTAGCTGGTTGGAAAGGAGCCTGCAAAGAAGACTTCTTTTCGTGAGGTCCATACACAATTGTGTGTGTGCTGGTGTGTTTCTTTCAAGAACTTCCATAGCTTTCAGCAGGTCTCCAAGGAGAGGTTAATATATTAGGGGGAAAGTATGAAATAAGTCTGATAAGATAAATAACAGAAAGTGTCAAATGCCAGCCTAAAGAATTTCCATGGGGGCTGAGCCCCAGTGGCATAGTGGTTGTGCGTGGGACTGCGGGCCACTGGGACAGAGGTTCAATTCCAGCAGTGGGGCTGGGCCTCCTACTCCCACCACCGGAGAGCAGTGATGCCCCCCCCAAAAAAAAAAAAAAAAGAATTTCCATTGACTCTGTGAGCATTTTCTTGCTTTGTCAGTAAGCTTTGCACCTTCATAGACACTACCATATTATACTGCTGCATTTTCTAAAATCGCAGTGATTAACAAGAGGGTTGTAGAACTGATTGCTGTAATTGCTGTCAGTGAGTTGTGCATCTCTAAAAAACTGGAGGGGCAGGTTATGTGCCATGTTTACTACTGCAATAACAAAAGAGGTGAGGCCGCTGATGGGCAATCAGACACCATGTGGACTTTGGTTTCCGTACATGCTGGACTAGGGTTCATGGTTTCACAAGACATTCTGGATAACTGGCCTAGTTCAGTGCTTCTGTTCCAACCCCTACTTTGTTGCTTGGGGTCTTAAAAGTTTGCAAGCCGCCTTTGAAGGCTAAAGAATTGATGTCTGTTTGCTTTGCCTGAAACAGTAGATGACAGAGTCAGGTGTAGGCAAGGGATATGGACTGTGTGGCTCACTGCCCCATGAACTGCTGCCTCCCTTGCCGAGAGACCAGAAGAACTTGGTGAGGCACACCACCTTTACTGAACATTGTCATCAAAGATGCCCTAGCCACATCTTAGACAAGGGGGGAAAGTACAGAACAGAATTTTAAATTCGCATGGATTCCAAACCCTCTGTGGCCGTGGACGGAAGACAAATTCCTGAAACCTTAAGCCAGAACATCTTTAATCTCTTTAAGCCTGAACCCACTTAGTAGTTTAACTCAACCAGTTGAGAAGTGATCTGTCTTAAGCATTATGCTCTATGAAGAACTATTTATATGGGATCAGACTGACAAAAGCAAGTCAAAAGATTAGATAGTGAACCTAAGGAGGCAAATAATTTATATTAATAAAGGGTGTTGCACATTTCTTCAATGTTTAAACCACTGAATTATAAAGTCCATGAGTTATGAGTCAATAGAACTGTTTTTAAAAAGTTAATAAGGGCTGAGCCCCGGTGGCGTAGTGGTTGTGCGCGGGACTGCGGCCCACTGGGATGGAGGTTCGATTCCGGCTCCCAGGAGCAAAGGCTGGGCCTCCTACTCCCACCACCAGGGCAGTGATGCCTTAAAAAAAAAAAAAAATTAAAAAAAAAAAAAAAAAAAAAGTTAATAAGGGAGGAACAACCAGAAAAGGAAGCTGACAGTGACTGAACAACTTCAAAAATGTCATCAGTGTCCGTAGATTGTACATGCAGAAACTCTTGGGTTGGTGTATGTTCACTGTGTATATTATCAATAATGACACAATAAATAAAATTTAAAGGGAAGAAAGATACATTCTAATTCTAATTTTCTCTCATTTGTTTGAAGCTTGCCATTTCATGCCAATATAGAATAGCAACAAAAGATAGAAAAACAGTATTAGGCGCCCCTGAAGTCCTGCTGGGGATATTACCGGGAGCAGGAGGCACACAAAGGCTTCCCAAAATGGTAAGTGTAAGACCCCTCTATGAACTTTGAAGCTTCTGTACCTCTGTGCTTCTTCTGTTTCATCTTTTGCAAAAACACCTACTAGGGGCCTTTGTTGTAGAATATGCAAAACAAATAATCTGTGACAATGGAAAATTAATGGTATACGTCTCTCCCTGGTACTTATTTGTTTTGTTTTGTTTTTCTACTTCCACAAATTACTGATCAAAGCCCTTTTTTAGATGCTGAAGAAAAATAAAGGTAAGTAAAGTACATGTCTTTGCCTTCCGGAGCTAATAGATTAATTTGTCTCTGTGCAGTACCATCTTGTCTATTTCCTTTCATCTTCAAAGTTCATCTTTCATATAGAACACAATAGTAGACCTTCCGCTCCATTGCATGGTTTGGATCTCATTGTTATAGTCCTTAGTGTGGGGTGCCAGCCCCCACAATCTGACAGGTCCAAGGGGCGGTTGTATAATTGAGGGGTGAAGTAAAAGAGACATCAGACAAGATAGAATATGCAATTGCTCAACTCCAGTATGGCTAGGAGCTCAGCAGCCCAGTCCATGTAGATAACAAGAATATATCTCTAATCATGGCTTAAATACATTTTGGGGGACACGCAATCCCCCGCCCATAGCATCAATCCCCTGAAAGGATTGAACCATAGGTAGATGTGAAATAGGAGAGGGCTGAGCTAGGGGCGTGCACGCAATAGGAAGGGAAAGCACTAGGAGTACGTGTGAAAAGATGGTCGAACCCTAGATTAAAGATGGCAACCTAAACTTGGTCCTCTGAGTTGGCTTGACCTTGTCTTTGGGGAGCAACCCATTACCCTTAGCAGGGAATGGGCCCCACCTACGCTGGAACTGACACTAGATCTGATGGCTCCAGATAGCTGATGCCCTCAGGGAGATCACCTCTAAGCAGTTGACTCCAAGTGTGTAGAAATGGCCACGTGGTCTTAAGTTTGGCATACATTTTGGGGGGGCAACCTGGGGGAAAAACCTTTCTGTACCCCAGACCATACACCCAAAAGAGGACCTTAGACCTTTGAATTCTTAAAGAGAAGAAAAAAGCAGACCTGGATGCTAAAGCTTATATACATGTAAACACAGAGGTTTACAGCAAAGAAATGCTCACACAGTTGTAAAGGTAGGCAAGGCCAAGTCAGATGTCTGACTGAAGGCTTCTCTTGACCTTGCATAGAAGCAGGGGCTGATGATGCCAAGATCAGAAGGTCAAAGGGCAGGCTTCTGAAGACAAAGTGGTTGGGCTCCTGGGATCAGCAGACAGTAGAGCTCCAGTCCAAACAACAAGCAAGCTTTTCCGCAAGGTCCACTTGTATTGGAAGCAGACCACACCCCTAAAGAAACTTCCTTTCACGTGATTGGGTCAGGACTATCCTCTGAGTCTGAATGCTGCACCCTACCCTAATCCCTTACAACTAATTGGCTGCTCATAGCAGATCCCATCATTCAGGTGTTTTTATTGTGTTAGATCACATCAAGCAGGATTATTGTGTCTTAATTGCCAAACCACAAGAATCTAGGCCCACCCCAAACCTTGACTATCACAGCTGTAGAGCAATTTTAATTACATTTGAGAGCCCACTAAAGTGCATGGTTTGGGGTCACATAGATCAGGGATCCTCAAACTACTGCCCGAGGGCCACATATGGCCCCACCCCCACCCCCCAAGGGCATTTATCTAGCCCGCCAAGGGTTTTTGCCACCGCCACACCGCTGTCCTGCTTAGCAGTCGACTCATCCCAGGCCTGCAGTGAATTTGTTCATAGTTTTTTGTTTTTTAACTATAGTCCCTCCAATGGTCTGAGGGAGACAGTGAATTGGCCCCCTGTTTAAAAAGTTTGAGGAACCCTGATATAGATTCTTCAAGGCTCAGCGGGAATATCCTTTGGAGGGTCATTGAGATGAACCGAATACGGGAAAATAGGAGGGCTTATGGGGTTAGTTTTCAGACTCATATGTGCATAGGAATGGCGTTCATAGAAATGTCCAGAGGGCTCATTGCATGAATGAGTAAGTCTCTTTCGAAAACACCTGCTGGTGTCTGTTGTTCTTTGCTGGAAATGGTATTTGAGTGTTGCTTGAAGCTATTCTTCTGGTACCCTATGTGAGGGGTACCTATTCTTCTGGTATCCCCCTTTAAAATTCTGTCTGTAGACCTCATCAGAACTATCAGGTTTATCATAGTCTTCAACTAGCGCCAATATATGAATTTAAAATATATACAAATGATTAGAGGGCAATCTAAGAACGACATAAAAATACAATTTAGATGCAGATTTTTTCGTCCCCACCTTATTGGTCCCTTAAGATAGAAATCCTTCACAATAAATTGAAAGAGTGAAAAGATTTTGCCCTCAAACCCCAAATGATTACCATAAGATTCCGAATTCCAAAGTTATGTCAATGCGTGCCCGTATGTCATGTTAACTCGGGGGTAGCACGGCACTTGCCATGTTGATTGTAGCTTGTGGCCACCCCATGTGTGTCAGAGTAGAACCGCGTCCCGTGGGGTTTCCAGAGACTGACCTCTTCAAAGACTGGCAGGCCTTTCCTCCAGGATGCCCCGGTGACCTTGAACATCCCGTCTTTCTGTTAGCAGCTGCGCTGTTCACCACCTAGACAACCCAGAGACACCCAGCTCACTGATACTAAAGAATCTGGTTCGTGGTTTGTTCTTGTTTTTATTGACACTGAACTTTTCTCTCCCCCCTCTTACTCTGATCGTTGTTCCTAGCTGGGCATGCCTGCTGCTTTTGACATGATGCTGACCGGCAGAAACATTCGGGCAGATAGAGCAAAGAGAATGGGACTTGTTGACCAATTGGTGGAGCCCTTGGGTAAGTGCTCACATGTTCCAAAGGAGCGCTGATGGAGACATGTGCTCTCTCAAAGCACTCTCTTACCTTGAGCGTCATGCGGACAGCATACCGAAGAGTGATGTTTCCTAAAATAGCTAGTATTGAGTCACTTTTCCTCTCACCTCAATTTGCATTTTACTGATAATTGGGACCTCAAGAGAATGGAATCGAATCGTGTCTTTATTATTGATGTTGAAGTTACTTATGTCATACATAACACTCCTTCAGTTTCTGTGTCTGTTTTAAAAATGTAATAAATATATGCAGCAACTAACCTAAGAACTAGAATATAACTTGTTCTCCAGATTGTTTTGTTTTGTTTTGTTTTTTGCCTTTCCTTACCCAAGGAAGCCACTGTGCTCATTCCTTAAAAATCAGAATTACTGGGCTGAGCCCCGGTGGCGCAGTGGTTGTGCGCGGGACTGCGGCCCACTGGGACGGAGGTTCAATTCCAGCTTTGTTCAGGCTGTGTCCAATAAACTTATAAGCCACGCAAGAAAAATGCCCCGTGAATAAGAGAGAAACCAATAGCTAGATACAGAACCAGAAGCACAACAGAGAAGGATAGAATGCAAGTGAGTGTAAATCTGTGCCATTCATTCATTCAAGAGGAAAGCAGGAGCCTAGTGAGGAAGCACTGATGATATAAAAAAATGAACCAGGTGTTACTTTCAAGATAAAGCGTATAGCCCATATGAAAAATGCACAGGACTGGATGAGTAGCAGAGATTATACACTAAAGATGATAGCTGCTTCGTGAATTTTGAATACATGGCAATAGGAAAAATTCAAGATGATATTCCAAAAAAAGAGAAAAGGGTCTAATCGAGGACAACATCAAATGATGTAACAGTTATGAAATTAGACCAACAGAAAGAACAAACAAATATATTTGAACAAACAATAGCCAAAAAAAATGATGGAAACTATAAATTCACATAGCGAAGAAAGCCCATGAATTCTACATATAACACTTTTGTGTGTGTCATCAAGATGTATCATAAACAGATGGTTAAAATCCATAATCAAGGTGACGCTTGGGGCGGTCACCAGTTCACCTCAGGGTCTCTGGAACGGGAGTTCATTTCGTCCTTGTTGTTTCCAGCACATTTCTTCTGTGAAATGTGATGTGCTCAGTCCAGCCCTGTTTCAGAGCGCCTGCAGGCCTCAGGAAGCAGACGGCCCCTTCCCGGAGTGGACGTGGACTTCCTGGAGTAGATGTGGAGAGCCCGTCAGACCTGCTCTCTGCCTGCAGCACCTTGTTGTTGCACCAGGGCTCAGGATCCATCCCTTTTTTTGGGCCTGTGAGAGAAAGACAGGGCATTCTACTCCGGGAAAGAGCTAGTCTTGACACGCAGTTCCACTCACCCTGCAGGGCTCTGTGCATCGGCATTGACCCAATGGCAGTGAATGCGATGTTGTGGTTTGTGGCCCGGAGTTCATGGTTCTGCTATCTGCCAGTCTTACTTCGTCCAAGATGGAAACTCTGCTGCAAACGAGTGCTCGCCCCTCCCGCTTTGCCTGGCTGAAACTGATGTGCGGTGTTCTGCGTGTTCATTTCCACAGGACCAGGAGTAAAACCTGCAGAGGAACGGACAATCGAGTACCTGGAGGAAGTGGCAGTTAACTTTGCCAAAGGACTAGCTGATAAGAAGATTTCTCCGAAGAGAGACAAGGGGTTGATGGAAAGTGAGTGTTGTCTGTAAAGAACAAAGACAAAATGGCGGGGGGGCCTTTAGTTTACTGACTGTGGCCCGAAATGAGAGGGTGATGAGTGCCTGGTGGATGCACTCAGAGCCTCCCCCAGGGGTGTCACCGCTCTGCCCTGGAGCCGGATCTGCCCTGCTCAGTTGAGCCCATTTTCCTTACACTTTATTTTATATATATATATATATATATATATATATATATATATATATATATACACATATATATATACACACACACACACACACACACACACACACACACATCACTGCCTCTGGTGGTCATGGGTGCTACCCAGCGCTGCTCCTGAGAGCGGCTGTTGGATTTAAACCGCCAAGCCCGCAGGCCGCAGTCCTGCACTCAACCACTTAGGCCACCGGGGTTCAGCCCTATTATTATATTTTTTTAATTTATATAAGTGACCACTTTTTTCTTTAATTAAATACTTTTATTGGGGGCTCTTACATCACATCATAATCCATGCAATCATCCATTGTGTCAAGCACATTTATACATACGCTGCCACCATCGTTTTCAAAGCATTTTCTTTCTACTTTGAGCCCTTGATATCAGCTTCTCATTTTCCCCCACCCGCCCTCCCGTATGAATCCTTGTTAAGTCATACGTGATTATTTTCATATCTTAAATCATCCTCTGTCGCCCTTCACTCACTTTTCTGTTGTTTGTCCCCCTGGGAGGGGGTAAATGTTGATCTTTGTGATGGATTCCCCCTGTCTCCCCACACCTTCCCCATATCCTCCTGGTATCTCTGTTCTCATTGTTGGCGCCGAGGGCTTGATCTACCTCTGATTCCATGTGCTGCAGGCCTTCATCTCTAGCAGTGTGCATGCTCTGGTCTGATCCGATCTGTAGGGAAAATTGAGGTCATGATTGGGGAAGGAAGCATTGAGGAACTAGAGCAGTGGTTCTCAACCTTCCTAATGGCTCGCACCTTTCATACAGTTCCTCATGTGGTGGTGACCCCCCAACCATAACACTATTTTCATTGCTGCTTCATAACTGTAATTTTGCCATTGCTATGAATTAGAGGGAACTTGTGTGTTTCATCAGTGCTATACTACATCCTGACAGGCTGAGCCCTCCCTTGTGATTCTTCTGTGAGGGGATGCTCAGTTGTTGACAGATGGGCTTTGAGTCTCCACTCCACCCCCTATACACACACACACACACACACACACACACACACACACACCCGGGCCGCTTGTGTGTCTTCATCCTCACACTTTATTTTGGACAATCATGTACATCAGCCCACCCAGCTTGAGCATTTACCAGCTGACCAGCCCGTGTTTAAAGAGCATTCTTACTGATAGCAAGAATTACCGCTTACATTTTAATGGCACTCGCAGAGCAAGCTAACAGGAGAGGGAAAGCTCTTTCCAGGAAATATGTGACCCCTTTGCCTTACAGAATTGATGTCGTACGCCATGACCATACCATATATCAGGCAGCAGATTTACAAAAAGGTGGAAGAAAAAGTACAAAAACAGACCAAAGGCCTCTATCCTGCACCTCTGAAAATCATCGATGTGAGTCTGTGGCCCCCTCGCCCACGTGTTTATATCGTGTATCCCTTTACACAGAGCAGTAGCTCTTTGTTGGCAGTCAGGCCATGCACACAGCACTGAGGTCTGGTCAAGCCGGTGGGAGGAGTGGGGCACCTGTCCTGGAGAGCAGGGGGACTGGAGGGGCCCTTTAAGGGGACTCGGGGAGCAATTGAGGGCACGAGGTAAGCATTTGGGGAGGGGTGGTCCTCTTTCTCTGACTCAACAGCCGGATTCAAAGGGGGGAGGGGGAGAAAACGAGCTACAGAAACTTTGTTCCTTTCCTCTGGGGATTCTTTTCTCTGTCCTGGTTGGGTGGGTGTATGCTAGGTCTAGGGATGGAGAATTCAACCCAATGATAAGCACAGGGGCCTTCGGTCCTCTGTTTCTCACACCAGTCCGGACTCTTAGGAGGCTAACAGCCTTGACAGTCGCATTGATCCTGACTGTGTGTCCCGCCAGTTGGTTCCAGCACTGAACAAGGGCTCGCTCTCTGTGTGTTTCAGGCGGTCAAGACTGGTATGGAGAATGGAAGCGATGCTGGTTACCTCTGCGAATCCCAGGTAACATTTAAGCTCTGGCCTCCCCTCTTAGAAATGTATCATTAGCTACAGGAAACTCAAAGATCTGATTCTCTGTATAAAGCTGGAAAAGAGGGGGGGGAAGTATCCGAAGCCTAATAAGATGTTTCTTTTCCATCCTCTACTTCCCTTGCTTTAGGTTAGCCTGAGGGAGCAAGGAGTCGTTCTTTGGGGGGCACGGACCTTTGAACTTGAGGCTAGAACTAGAAGCTGCAGGAGCAGTTACCCACTTGATGCTTCTGCCCTCCTCTTGGCTGGGTTTGCTGTTTATAAAATGAGTACAGTGGGTTGAGCCCCGGTGGCGTAGTGGTTGTGCGCGGGACTTGCGGCCCACTGGGATGGAGGTTCAATTCCAGCTCCCAGGAGCAAAGGCTGGGCCTCCTACTCCCACCACCAGGGCAGTGATGCCTAAAAAAAAATAATAATAAATAAAATAAAATAAAATGAGTACAGTGATAGAATGTTGGGGTCTTGAGTTGAAACCGAAGCCCGGCTGCCTTTTGGGGGCTGGGATAATTCGAGGTGAGGTCTTGTGCCCAGTCAAAGAAGACAGAAATGACTGGTGAATAGCCTCTCCCCCTCCACTTTGTGGAATGGGATCGTTTCACGGGGAGGAGGGGTAGATTAACCCTTGACAATATAGCAGGCATTAGCTGAATTGATCAGGGTAGCATTCAACAGAAAATATTTCTTGTACTGGAGTATTTACGGAAGTGTATTTCTGATTTTTTTTAATATGGTGGCGACACATGTATGTAATGTACTGTGCTTGCTTCAGCAGCACATATGCACATATACATAATATAGAAAAAATAAAGCACAGGTATCACGAGTCAATAAATAGCCTTCTTGTGTGTGTTTTACATTCAGGGTCACGGGATTGAGTTGGGTTCTATGATAGAGACAGCTTCTCAGCCCCCATAGACTGCAGGGCCATTAAGGGGTCTCCACCCACCTTTTGAAAAGTCGATTTACCACCTGAGCTCGCCTGTCCGGATGAGCAGAGCACTGAGTCTGTGAAGCACGGTTTCCTGCCCTCTGGGGGAGTAAAGTAGCTTTAGTCAAGGGCTGCCTTCTTTGAAATGCCATTTGTAACATAGTAGCAGATGTCAGGGCAACAATCAAAGCGAAGATGGAGTGTCTAGGCGGCTTACTAGTGTTCTCATTGACCCCCTGCACCTTGTGCTCTGAAACCGATGCTCCTTTTCCCCATTTTAAGGAGGAGGGCAGCAGGGCGAGGGCAGGGCCAGCTCTGGAATCCAGTTCTGTCAAACCCAGACTTTAAAGCGGCCCCGAAGAGAGGCAGGTCCCCAGCCAGGGTTACGATGCTTTTTAAGGTGGCCTGCATCTGTGGGATGAGCCCTGGCTTTGGGGTCGAGGAGAAGCACGCCATCCCTCAGGGCAGCCTTCTCTCTCCCTGTCTAAACCGAGCAGTGGTGAGACGACTGGGCAGGGCCCTTCGGACTCTGACAACTACACGGGTGCGTGAAAAAGAAAAAGACACCCGCAGCCACCTGGGGCAGACAGACAGATGTCAGAGCTTTTCAACACAGCAGTCGGCAGACCCTGCGGGCGGAGAGGTGGGGAGAGGCGCGAAGACCGCGCCGGCCGGGCAAATCCTCCTCTGTGGTTCCCTCTTTCTTGGCAGAGATTTGGAGAACTTGCAATGACCAAAGAATCCAAGGCCTTGATGGGACTGTACCACGGTCAGGTCCTGTGCAAGAAGAATAAATTTGGGACACCTCAGAAGGATGTGACGTAAGTTAGACCGCGTCTCGGAAAACACCTGTGACTCTCACAGGATGGCAACGCTCAGAGCAACAGGACCGGAGTCCCACCTTCATTCTGCCTGGCCCGATCACCTTAGGTCCCTTCATGCTGAGTTTTCTCCCAGGTCCCCAGTGGTTATGTGTGAAGGAGCTTTTTGTCTCGCTATTGATAACCCCTAGATGTTGGCTGCTAATTTAGCTGTTCAAACCCACCCGCTGTTCCGAGGCGGGGAGGCAAGACTCTCCTCTCCTGTCACAGTTTACAAGAAAGCACAGGGAGCCCTTCTGCTCCCCCTCAGAGCGGTGCTCCTGGTGGGTGTAACTTGGAGTTCCTGAACCAACATACACCTGACATGGATGCACTCTTGAGTGACCTGGTTGAATCTTCAGACTTGAGACAGTATCTCTGGGTACACACACTTCTTCCTCATGATACAGCATAAAGCCAACCGAGAAAAGCCTCCTCACCTTTCTGTGGTTGTTGAAGTCCTGTCCTTGGGCCTGCCCTCAAGGAACCATGTTAGATTCTGCTTGCGTAGTCTCTCCAACGAGCCTCCAGAGCCATTTAATGGTGTGCTCATACTACATGCGTCTTGTAGTGCACATGAAGCCCTCCACGTGTGTTTAGGGGTACCGAGGAGTCCTGAAAAGCCCAGGGGGCACTCGAGAGGTGGGGGAACCTGTTGGGGTGGGGTCAGATCTGGAAGCACCATCAAGGAGCTCGATAACCCACGGGAGAAGAACACGTTCCAGAAGAAGTCAGAGATGGCTGGCGAATGGCAACCTCACTAACAAGCACTCGGGAGTAGACGGCGAGTGTGGGTGCTGGACACTGTAAGCTGGTTTCGTCTGGAAGACCAAACACCTCCTATTTGCTTAAGCACAAAACAGGGTGTTTTAGTTCTGTTCCCCAGACATGAGCCAAGATCAATATAATCCTACCCCCACCAGCCTAGCAGCTCTTTTAGCCCTGATGGATGTTGGCACTTAAGTCTAAAGGCAATCGTTTACCAAAGTACGTTGTTACACATAAAATGTTCTCAGACACCGCCATGCTGCTGTGTCTGCTTGGAGGCGCACTCTCTCTGCATGACAACTTGGGCAGTCTCCCACTTACACGGCAATGAGTAAGAGTCGCTACCCAAACCATGTTGTTCTTTCCTTTCAGGCAGCTAGCTGTCCTTGGTGCCGGGCTGATGGGAGCCGGCATCGCCCAAGTGTCTGTGGATAAGGGGCTAAAGACGATACTGAAAGATGCGACAGTCACCGGGCTGGGCCGAGGACAGCAGCAAGTGTTCAAAGGGTAGGTCTGCTCTCGGACAGGGCTCGCCTGGGTCGGTCCGAAGAATGCGCTTGCCTCCTTTTTCCTGAGCGGACGAACACTAGCTACTCCATAATGAAACCGTTTCCTTTGTTCTTAGAAGCCCCGCTTCCTTCTTTTCCCTGTTTCATTGAGACTGCTAACACACCTGTCTTCTTTGTGGGCGGCTCCACCAGCCACATTCAGAAGCCCGTTCCCTGCAACTTACTAACAGATGAGAAAGTCTGGCCCCGGGGGGCCCTGGAACGGCCCGGGTCCGTCTCCATTCACATCTGGGAGGCTCTGAATAGCAGCCTGCTCTCCGTGGGGCTGGAATCGGAACTCTTTTCTTTTTTTTTTTTAATCACTTTATTGGGGGCTCATACCACTCTTAGGCACAATCCATGCATCCATATGTTGTATGCATGGCACATTTGTACTTTTAATGCCATCATCCTCAAACATGTTTGTCTACTTAAGCCCTTGCTATTGGCCCCTCCTTTCTCCACGCCCTCCCTGCTTCCCCCTCCCCCATGAACCCGTGATAATTTATAAATTATTATTGTCTTATCCAATGCTGTCCGAGGTCCCCCTTCACCCACTTCCCTGTTGTCCGTACCCCAGGGAGGGGGTTGTATGTAGATCCTTATCAACAGTTTCCCCTTTCTACTCCACTTTCCCCGTATCGCCACTCTCCCCACTGGTCCTAAAGGGATCATCTGTCCTGGACTCCCCATGGTTCCGGTTCCTATCTGTACCAGTGTACATCCTCTGGTCTAGCCAGATTTGTAAGGTAGGATTCAGATCATAATGGGGGAAGCATTTTAGAACTAGATACATATGTCATCGTTGCTACCCTGTGCCCTGACTGGCCCGTCTCTCCCCCAACCCTTCTGTCAGGGGATGTTACTTCCCCTGCAGATAGACCTTGGGTCCCCAATCTGTACTCCCCCTCACTTATAATGATACCATTTTTAGTTCTTTGGTCCCCAGAAATCAGAACTCTTGTACCTTCTCTTTCTGGCTCCTATAGAAGGGCATTAACTGATTTGGCTCCACACTGTATCTCCATCTTACCTTGGAATTGAGAAGGGTTGAGTATTATCCTGCCTGTCTCTGACTGCCTCTGTCTCTCTCTCTCTCTCTCTCTCTCTCTCTCTCTCACACACACACACACACACACACACTCATTCATTCACCCCTTCACCCCTTCCATCCATCTGTCCATCTGACAGGTGGTAACTGGGAATTGGTTACAGCATCGTTCCGGCCTCAATGTAATGGACAGTCTGACTGCACTTAGTCTGCCCTGAAGGTGCTGTTTAGCTGAGTGAGCGCTTTTTTGTTCTTTTAATGGATGCCGTAGCTCAAGTATGTCATTATCCCTTTTTCTGTAGGGAAGCTCATACATTGTTCCCAGATATTATGGCAGCAGAGAAGCAAGGAGTCCCAGTAAAGGATCTGGGAGGGGTGACCTCCTCCACCCCTACCCCAATGGCCTGTGCCCAGGAGCTGGCACCCAAGTGTCCCCGAACCTCGTGGCATACTTCCCCAAAGGGGGTTGTGGCCCTAGAATAGCCTCAGCCCCGTCTCCCGTGAATAGAGCTGCCCCAGGTTCCCTTTCTCCCCAGAACATCAGCCCCTCCCAGTGCCCTGGGCCACAGGCATGGGTCCCGGCTGCCTGAGGTCTCGTTTCAGTAGGATCAGACCAACCGGGCTGATGCTTTGAATCTGCCCAGTGTCCTGCTTGCTGACTGCAGCCATAGTCGTCAGAGGTTTGAGCCCATATGTTTAAGACCTTAATTGAGTGTTTCTTTGAGTTTACCTGGTGTTTTATGTTTTTACTTCTAGGTTAAAAAAAAAAAAAAAAGGTGAATGGGGTTCATTCTTCACTCAGAGGAAAACTGTAGTTTCCCCCTCCGAAGTGTGATCAGATTGAAGCCTGAGAGAGCCCATTTCCCTTGGCAATCAAAAATGACCTATTAACTGTTCAATCTTTTAACAAGGAGAAAACTTGGTTTACTCATAGAGTGGCTCATGTTCATATGTTCGGGGAAAAAGGAGCTCTAATGACTGTTCGTAATAACAGATTAGTGTGCGTAGCCCCTGTGGGAAAGAAGAGACCGTGGGTCGACATCTGCGCCATCAGTATGGTGTGCTGCAGGATGCTACACCCCAGAAAGTGGATTGAGCTTATAAGAGGAATCCCTAGGGGATTATAACTGCAGAGTAACTTCCTGCCCTGTGTTAGCGAGTATAGTGTCCTGTGGTCAAGGCCTCTGTGGGCTGGGCTCCCTGGTGTAGGTAATTACCAGAGCTTCCCTCTTGCCTTTGCCACTTAGCCCAGTGTTGCTTGCTTCCCCGGGGACAGGCAACGGTGCCACGGGTAGGTTCGCCATTGGAGGCATCTTGTAGAAGAAGGCTGTGGACGTCTGGGCCCTTGCTGAACAGCTAGTTGAACAGCCCCTCCGAGCCTCTTCGAGGAGCTTGGCTCTCCCTAAAGGGCGACTAGTGTCACTGCATCTTAGAGCGCGTGGTGGCAGAAAGCCCTGTCTGCTCTGCAGACACTGGGTAAGTGGGAGTTCTCGGTTCTTCTCCTCTCATCAGGAACATGTGTTTTCCAGATTGAACGACAAAGTGAAGAAGAAATCTCTGACGTCATTTGAAAGGGACTTCATTTTCAGCAACCTGACTGGGCAGCTTGATTACCAGGGCTTTGAGAAGGCCGACATGGTGATCGAAGCTGTGTTTGAGGACATTAACTTAAAGCACAAGGTGCTCAAGGAGGTGGAGGCGGTGAGTCAGGGGCCTGCTGTGGGCACTGGAATCACGGGCCGGTGAGCGGGGGACACAGGATTGCTTTCAATGATGATTTCCAAGGAAACACCGGGTTCTTTCCATAGGCTGTTCGTTCCCAAGTGTAAGTCGTTGCATGAGTGTGGGCAAGGGCATCTGCCATAGAGGTCAAACCTAGGACCAAGGAGAGACACTCAAGTGGAGCAGGGTTCACGGGTCTTAGTTCTTGTGGGAGTTCAGTTACCCAAGCTCACAAGTGACAGGCTGTGCCATGGGGCTTGGGGCTGGCAGGCAGCAAACCAGAACTAAACCAGGCAGCAAAGGACCGAAGGAGAGCAGCCTCCCCAGGCAGGACTCTGGTGTGCATTCTCTGGGGGTGCTGCTTTGGTCCTGAACTCAAACACTCCACGGTAGCCCGTTCTTGAGATCGCAAGTGCTGGGACCAAGACAAGTGCTCGGGGTGCGTGGTGTCCATACATTGAGAGCCCTGGAAGGTCGGCCTGGCAGTAATCCAGGCTGAGTCGGATCAGAACCTGGGCTAACCCAGGGCTCATACACCGCACAAGAGTTAGCAGACGGCGCACATGAACTGAGGCTGACTTGGCTACACTCCAGGCGTCCGAGGCTATCCCCCTGGGAGAAAGCAGGCAGGGTGCACAAGGCAACCTTATGCGTGCAGACGGCCCCGCTCTCCCCATGCCTCTGAGCCCAAGGGAAGCTTGAAAACTGAAGAGGAGGGGCTCCATGTGGGACAGACTGCACTAGGAGACCCCGTTCCAGAGTCCTCTGTCAGCACAGCAGACTGCTGCACTCAGCTGAAGCAGAGGGACAGGGTAGGGGGGGGGGGGGCGATCTGTGTCTCGCAGCAGCGGAGGGAGCTAGAGGTGCCCCCCCCCCCACCATGGCCTGGGGAGGAGAGCGCTGCTCAGGTGATGGGGGTGTGTCCTGACCGTGTGGACAGCAGACTCGGCCAGGGTGGGAGGCCCTGACCAATGAGTTTGTAGTGTTACCTTGGGCGGTCAGGGCGTGGGGTATCAGAGTGCAAGAGCAACTGAAGCCACCGGTCGAGAGCGAGCGTGCTGTGGGCCAACAGCTGACCAGCATGACCTCCACCTGAAGCGGCCTGGTTATGGGAGGCTGGGGGGAGGGGAGGCGGGAAAGAATGGACAGAACCTGGCTGACGAAGAGTAAGAAAAGACAGAAGGATGTGACCTGAGCACATAGGAGACGGAGGGGGAGGGAACCAGGTATCAGTAAAAGAGAGGAAGGGGAGAGTGTTCAGGAAATTAAGGGGGGTTAGCAGTGAAAACAGAAGTACAAGCGACAGAGCTCATCTTACTACAGAGCACAGTGAGATTCAGAGTGACATGTGAGGCAGCCTGTGCACCCTGGCTTCTAGGAAGACGCATGAAATCACCTGAGGGCGTGAAGAAGGCTGGGGTCCAGAACAGCTGTGGGCTTAGAAACCAGGGAGCGTCAGGCAAAGTCCTTCAGGGGGGCAGCCAGTCCATTGGCCTTTGCTTTCTTTATAAGAAAGATTTACCCTTGAATTCACATGGCAGCCATTTGAGGGTTTCAGACTGACCTGCTTTCCTCCCGACCGAAGTAAAGGATGCTCAGTCTTCTGGCATCCTTTCCCAGACATTGATCCCAATGTGAGGTCCTGAGGCCCCACTGCTGGGGCACACGCCTGTCTCTCCACTCTGCTGGGGGCAGGCATCCCCTGCAGGGCCTCTTTCAGCTGAGAAATGACTGGTGGCGCCCGATGTTCCTCCTCTTGGCCTCTCTCTACCTGGGGCCCCGAGAGGCCCAGAAGTCAAACCAGAGCGTCTCCAGCCTGGCTGCTGGCGTCCACGAAAGCAGACGCTACTGGGCTGCCTCGACTGGTCAGAGCAGGCCACCAGACCCCCCCAGGTTCCAGGGACGGAGGAGGAGGAAGGCAGAGCTGTCTGCGGCCACCTCAGAAGATCGGACAGCATGTGCGCCCCTCAGTGCAGCCAGAGCTCCGTCCGCTGCCTTGCTGTCACGCTGTGCGGGGCTGTGCACTGCGTTGTGTCGGCCACATTGTATTTCGGACTCACTAACCTCATAGGACCTGGATCATAAACTTAGTGCCAGGTTAGCCTTTGCCCATCCAGTTTTTGTTGCTCCTTCTTTCTTTTAAATCTTAGCGACGCGCTTCGCCTTCATCCACTCACTAGCTCATTTTTTACCCTCAGCTAGCTTTCCAATACGTTACAGGTATCTTGAGTCTTGGTTCTCATCTCTGACTCTGACTCTGCCTGCCCCACACGCGCACACCTTGGGCAGGTATGCCAGCCATGTCTCTTCCAGCACCTGAATGACGACACGAGTAAGGTGGGGCGCAGAGACAGTCTGCGTACATTGGGTCTGTTCTCCCAGTTGATGAAGCCTGTCACTAATAGTGTTCAGGTGCTGCAGATCGCTCCTGTGGGTTTGTCTGGCTGTGCAGCGACACTTGTATAAAAGGAAGCAGGTGTGCCCCTCTGGCTTGCTCCCAAGGTGAAGGTGGGGCTGTGAAGTCGGCAGCAACCTTCAGGCTCGAAGGTGTAGGGAGCCCCACGAGGAGGAGGCTGACACCTGTGCTTGGTCTTGAAATGACGGAGACCTGATTCAAAGCCATCTTTTCAGTGTCTAGCTAAGGTCTCTTACGTAGCCCGTTACCCGCATGTAGTTCCCAGGTGAAGGTCAGGCAGAAGAACAAAAGCAGAGGAAGACTGGCCATGGTGGGAGAATGAGGTCAGTACATTTCCCCAAAGCAGATGCCCAGGCTAAGCAGGAAAGGTCTGGGTGAGGAATGCAGTCTTCAGTCCGAGCAGCGCGAGGAGGTGGGGTGGGGGGCAAGTACCACTCAGTAGGCGTGCTCTGGACTCCAGCCATCTCCCCAGCCTGCCTGACCATCCTTCCATGCTCTCCCTGCAGGTGATTCCCAGTCACTGCATCTTCGCCAGTAACACTTCTGCTCTCCCAATCAATGAGATTGCAGCTGTCAGCAAAAGGCCTGAGAAGGTAAACAGGAGGGAGCCCTGCTGTGCTGCTGCCAGCTGGGAAGGCGTGGGCAGAAGGGCGTGTGGTGGTTTACTCAGGGGAGGAGGTGGCCCTTCCTAATGCTGGCCAGGGAAAAGCCAGGATGAGATGCTGGGATATTGCAGATAATACTTTCACATTATCATTGATGTCCACCCCGAGTGTATGTTACCTTGATCCTACAATTTGGCATTGAAGGACAGGCCCTGGAAGAAGAACTGCTCCCCCAAATGATTTCTGCTCTAGGACAGGCTCTGGGGACAATCTCGGGTGGCCTGGCTCCAGCTTCCAATCAGGGAGGGAGGACAAGGATGGGCCAACACCTGTCCACACACAGGTTCACGTAGAGACGTAGAGCTCTGCGCAGGACATGAAGGGGGAAGAGAGAGAGGTCCGGGCACATTGAGAATGATACCGAGACATTTATCTGGTTCAGGTATCTCCAGAGTAATTAGAAGGAAGTGACACATGGCTGAACCCTGGTGGCGCAGTGGTTGTGTGTGGGACTACAGTCCACAGAGTTGACAGTTCAAACCCAGCAGCAGCTCTTCAGGAGCAAGGCCGGGCTTCCTACTCCCACCACTGCAGTGATGCCACAAAAAGAAGGAAGTGACACCAAGGAGGCCTGAGAGACCCCACTTCCCAGGAAGATACGGATTAGGCTCGGCTAACCAGAACCAACCAGGGAAGGCGAGAAGCATAAAAGGGCTTTCAATCGTGGGAATTGTTCACACACAGTCCATGTACTAAAAGCACAAAGCCCGTTTGTTCTGAGTCTGCTTATCCACGCTGGCTAATGCGGCCTAACGGAGCTTCCCTGCGCATCGCAGATTAGCGGGGACGCAGCCTGATGGGGCAGGAGAGAGCTCCTGGAGAGGGATCTCAGGGAAACGCAGCAGCTGGTGACAACTCTGAGGCAAATGCAAGACCAGCGTGCAAGGGGCCACGGCCCCGCACTCAAAGTGCCCGCCCACCCCACCCCCAAGTGGAGCCAGTGTCGGGTTTGCTGCTTAAAGGAAGGCCCAGGCAGGGTCCGGACACAGGCCCTCCTCTGCAGTTCCACCTCTCCCCGGGGCTGGGGCCAGCCGGCAGCGCAGGGGCTGCTGGGCCAGGACTCTTGTAGAATCCCTGGTGTCATGAGTCCACGTGTGTGGAGAAGGGCTGTTTCCACCCATGTCTGGGAGAGAGGACCCCTGCTCTCCCCCCAGAGCAGTGGGCCCACTCCTCTAAATAGTGCCATGAGCACAGGTGGAGCCTGCACCCAGTCTTCCCACCCAGTCTGCCCTGATTGTTGGTGGGACCGGGGCCCTCATGAAGAGCTCCAGCAGCAAGTGGACACGGGGGCGTCTGTGAAGTCATCCCCAGACACACTGAACTTGTTGTCCGAAAGCCCGGGGCCACCTCCCCAGACTGTAGCGGGCAGTGCTGCTGAGCTCCCTGCTCTCCGCCGCGACATGGCCCCTGGAGGGGGGGTGCCTCTGACTCCCCCGCCCGCCCCTGGCAGGTGATTGGCATGCACTACTTCTCGCCCGTGGACAAAATGCAGCTGCTGGAGATCATCACGACCGACAAAACGTCTAAGGACACCACTGCGTCCGCGGTCGCCGTCGGCCTCAAGCAGGGCAAGGTCATCATCGTGGTGAAGGTGAGGGAGGCTCCGGAAGGTTCTGCACCCCGAGACCCTCAGGCTCCCTCTAACTAGTATAGAGATGAACACACCCGTTTCCAGTAGGCTTCTCCACCGTTAACCAGAGTACGGACTGTGCTTGCTTAGGGGCGGGAAGGGTGAGCAGCTGGGGCTGGCAGGACTCTTCTTGCTGGCCTGGCTGCCCCCACCACGGTTTAAATCTGAGGATTCCAGTGAAGACCCTAATCTCCTTCATCTCTGGAACGAAGCTGGGGAAGGGACAGTTGTCCCAGACTGGGCGGCCGTGGTCCAATAGTGAGCCCTGCTCTCCCCACCAGGACGGACCTGGTTTCTACACCACCAGGTGCCTCGCACCCATGATGTCGGAAGTCCTCCGGATCCTCCAGGTGAGAATTGCTGTCTGGAAAGTTGCCAGCATCTTCCACCCCTTCGACGGGCCGCCTCTGGGGCCCAACCCAGAAGGGGCTCTGCCCTGTGCTGCTTCCACACAGCAGCGGTTTTAGGGTTGCTGCGCTGACGGGGCACGCTCATGACTGCTCTCTTACCCCTCACTACCACGTTACACCACAGGCCCCGATGTGTGCTCACGTGCCCCTCCTGTAGCTCCTTCTGCCACATTCAGACACCTCTGCTGGCCATCCAGCACTGGGGGGGGGGAGGGTCCCAGGTCCGGGAACATGGTGCTTTGCAACGTGGACCCCCTCTACTGCACCTCTTTGGGCCTGGAGACAGCCCTGTCTGCCGATGGGTCTTGTTATTCTTGGGACTCAAAAGCTAAAAACAAGAAAATGGATAATCTGTTCAATTCAAAACTTGCTCAACTACTGTCCCTTAGGAAGGGCTCGCATGTTCCACAGATGGCACCCAAAAGAGCCTTGGGTTTCTACCAGACTGTGTCTGGGGCCACACGGGACCCCGGGGAGGACTTTCAAGTGGCCGCCTTCTGAGGCTCCTGCTTCACCGCCCCTGCAGGAAGGGGTGGAGCCCAAGAAGCTGGACTCCCTGACCACCAGCTTTGGCTTCCCTGTGGGCGCAGCCACGCTGGTGGATGAAGTGGGTGTGGATGTCGCTCAGCACGTAGCAGAAGATCTAGGCAAAGCCTTTGGGGAGCGCTTCGCAGGGGGCAACCTGGAGCTGCTGAAGCAGATGGTGTCCAAGGGCTTCCTTGGTGAGTAGCCTCCCCAGTCCCACAGAGCCCACGCGGGCGAGAGGACGACGCAGGGGGTAGAGGGCCCAGGCGACGCCAGTATCACCTCATGAGAACCCCTGCTTAGACGATGGCGGGCCAAAGGCAGAATGATGCCCCTCCAGGGCTCTTGCATCACCTGGTCCACGGCAGGTGACCCTGGCAGGCGCTGCTCCCTCCCAAGGCTGCGTGCCCTTCCTGGCACCCAGCACAGGCAGGCCCACAGGGGAGAGGCCCTGCTCACTCACCCACCAGACACACAGGTTCCCAAGCCCCGGGAAGCAAACGCCGTCTACATCTCTGCCAGCGCCTCTGCCAAAAACTTAGTTTTTAGCGTGAGCCAGCTAGCCCTTGAGCACACGAGAGGCGAGAGCTTCCTGCAGACCCGCAGAGAGGAGAATTCCCCGGTGAGAGGCAACCCTTTAAACTGCCCCGTCTGTTGCTGCTTTCAGGTCGCAAGAGTGGGAAGGGCTTTTACGTCTACCAGGAAGGTGTGAAGAACAAGAATTTGAATTCTGACATGGATAGTATTTTGGCAAGTCTGACGGTGCCGCCTAAGTCTGAGGTGTAAGTCTACAAGACAGCTGCTGGCAGGGGACAGCACTCTGGCAGCCCAAGGCTGCCCTGTCCCCATCACTGTCCCCCAGCAGCCTCCGAGCCACCCCTGTGCCCTACCAGCTCTTCCAGCACCAGAAGCTGAGAGGTACAGCCAGGCCTTGAATGTGGCCCCTGCCCCACCCTGGCCAGGAAGGTCCCAGATCAAGGCAAATTGTCCTCAGCCCTGCACTCACCCAAACCCTTTATTACCATCTGTGGGGCATGGACAGGTGCTAAATTCAGGAGATTTGAATTGGTTACCTACTGCCAGCTAGGTCCATTCTAGGTGTTATTTCAGGGTCCTGAGGTGAGGGGAAACGGGTCCCAGGGCTCAGAGGGGGCCCGGTGCCGTCCGACCCGAGAGCTCTGCCCCACCAGCCCCCATGCCTTCTGCTGACAGCTCCTCCGATGAGGACATCCAGTACCGCCTGGTGACGAGATTCGTGAACGAGGCCGTCATGTGCCTACAAGAAGGGATCTTGGCCACCCCGGCTGAGGGAGACATCGGGGCAGTCTTTGGGCTGGGCTTCCCGCCTTGCCTTGGAGGTTGGTCTTACAAACGGGGCGCTTAGCTGCGGGACTCCCCCAGCTGGAGTTGCCTTCGCCTTCCACCAAGCCCCGTTTCTTCCTGCAGGGCCCTTCCGCTTTGTGGATCTCTACGGCGCTCAGAAGATAGTGGACCGGCTGCGCAAGTACGAGGCGGTCTACGGAAAGCAGTTCACGCCGTGCCAGCTGCTGACCGACCACGCGGCCAGCCTCAAGAAGTTCTACCCTTGAGCCGCCCGCCGGCCAGTGCTCTGTGAGCGCGCTGACGGGGCTGCGGGCGGGCGAGGGGGCCCCTCCGCAGGGTGGTGTCTAGAAGCCTCAGATTTATCAGAGGGAAAACCAGGTTTGCCCTTTGATTAAAGTGCCTTCAGCTGTGACTGTTCTGCCCTCTGCAGCCTGTGACTTAGGGGCTGGGAGGCGGACCCTGTACTGGGGAATTTATATCCTATGTCCAAGCCCAAGGCAGGGCTCTGTGGAGCCCACTCTGCGCCCCTTCCTGCCCAGGAGCCTGGAGTGAGGGGTGGTGAGGGCGGCTCTGCAGCCAGGTGAACAATAAAACCCCGACTCTCAGCCTCTCCACGGACTCCTGTTTCTGTGCCCGCCGCCACGTGGAACAAGCTAGAATGCAGCCGGCCCTGTGCCTGGGGAGCGGAAGGGACCACACTGAGGGCAAGCGTGGCACCTATGCTTGAAGCCCCTCAGGTCTGGTGTACACGCTTCGGCTGATGTGCCCAAAGGGGCAGAAATGCCGGTCGGGCACAAACCGAACCCACTCAGGGGGAGGCTGCCACGGAGGGCTTCCTTAGCTGGGAACCTTCCAGCAGATTGCCATTCTCACCACCAGTCCCTAGGTGAGTGGTCAGGACCTGCAGGGGTGACACACCCAAGCCGGGCTTGCTGGAGACCTGTGCCAGCCTAGCCTGAGTGTGACCGGTGGCTGGTGCACTGGAGTTCAGCAGAGGCAGTGAGGGAACGCCACCCTGATGTTCACCTCTGCCTCCCAGAGCTCAAAGGGGTTGAGTGTCACCGTTTCTACCTCGTCAACCACCCGAGGCTCCTGAGTAACACGGTAGTGGGGACTCCTGCCAACCTGGTCGGAGGCTCGGAATGTGCCCAAATCCCACCGGGACCCTGCCTGCCACACTCCGTGAGTTCTAGCCCTCGGGTAGCCCCTCCTCCTGCTCCAGAGGGTGCTGCCAGCGGGAAGGCCTTGGTCTGGTAAACCCTGCCAGTTGCTAGAAAGCTGGACCCTAAAACCCAGTTCCCTCTCTGTGGGGTTTTCAGGCTGCCCCCTGCCCAGGTCGTGCAGTGCACCCTCTGAGCACCTCCGGTGGGCATCTGACAGGGAAGCCAGGGCCCTGGCTGGCAGCGCACCCTAGCACACAACAGGGTCGGGGTAGGTGGGGCTTTCTGAGCATAAGGCAGGCTGGCACTTCCAGCTGCTCCCAAGGGAAGCACCTATGAATGGGTCTCACGCATACACCATTCCAAAGTCCTCAACTGCCCCCGACGGTCCCCATCAGCCCCCCTCCCCCAAAGAAAGAGCAGGTGACACCAGACCCCCGCACTCACACTCCGCATCAGTGATCCAGCTTTTATTTCACGAGGCCGCCAGGATCGGTGACACCTGCCACAAAACCAACAGCCTCCGCTCGCTCTGGGTGCTCCACCTCCAGGCTCCCCTCCCTCGGGGCCCAGCCTGCCCGCTCGGCCCCGGGCACCAGCCCAGCCCTGCTACTCGCAGCAAACACCGAGGAAATAAATAGGTAGATTAGGTAAGGCAGAAGAGAAGGCTGGTACCCAGGGGGCCCTTGGCGCTCGTGAACACGAGGCGAATTAGTGTGGCTCTGGTTAGTGGAACAGGTGGAAGGTGGCTGGTGGACCCAGCGACCAGAGCAGCGGTCAGCCCGGGGCCCATTGAACCCAGGGTCATGTGACCCCACAAAGCAGAAGGAAGCCCCCGAAGGGAGTGGGTTTTCCCAAGCCCCTGTGTCCATGGTCAAGGGCTGGGGCAGGCGAAGGATGGGCCACGGTGGGACGAGGTATCACTTCCCTCGAGCGGCGGGGAGCAGCCCGCCTTGGCTGCCTGCTCTCCACCGAGGCAGGGCCAGGGACTAAGCCCCACCTGAGAGCATCAGCGGCTGGTGGCCAGGCACAAGAGGCATCTGTGAGCACCTGCCTCCCTAACTAGGTAAGTAGGTTCAGGGCAGAGCTGTGCTTGTCCCCATCATCAGCACCTACCAGCCAGAACACTGAGGCGGGGACTCTAGGGTGCCAGGCCAACCTTGGACAGGGTTCACCCCTGCTCTCAGCCAGAAGCTTTTAATCAAGGTGGAAC
>PVJH01019650.1:24378-42608 GCA_004026705.1 Nesogale talazaci
GAGACCCAGCCACCAGTCCCTCTGACTCTGGGAAGGTTCAGGGCCAAAGCCCACAGCACACAGGATAGAGGGCACTTGGGAATCTGTGCTTAAATAAGGGACGCCTCCCCTTGTCTCTGGTGCACCCACCTGCTCTAGAGGCGCAAGGTAGGCTGGCCAGCTCCCACCCCTTCACCCCCAAGGGTGACTGCAGCAAAGGGCTCCTGTGCACTGCCACCTCCAGCCCCTGCCCTGCACACCCAGAAGACCCCCTTCCTCTGCTGCCCTGCACACAGAACACCAGACACCCCCATGCCGAGGCCCCCCAGTCCCAAGTGCATCTCCCCTGACCCACCCTGCCTGCCTGCCTGTCTGCCTGCCTGCCTGCCAGGGAACCAGGCTGCCTCAGTCTTGGCGTGGCTTCTCCCTGAAGGCAGCCATCAGCCAGGCCACTCCGGGGTGCTCCCGAGGGCCTCTGAGCCAGCATTCCACGGGCACAGCGACCGGCCAGGCAGTTCAGATCTTGGGCCGCCAGCCTTTGATGAACTGCATGATCTTCTTGACCTGCAGCTTGGTAAGGTGGAAGTCATCCGCCAAGATGTCCTCGCTGAGCTGCACAAAGAGGTTGCCGTCGATGCGCTCTCGGACAAAGAAGCTCACCACGTCCTCGGAGAGCCCGATGAAGCGCAGGCTGCGGGAGACCTCCTCCAGAGAGAGCGCAGACAAGTCCGCAGGGGGCTGCCAGGAAGAGGCATCCCGGCCCCCCCAGCCTGGGGCAGTACCATCCCGGGGACTGGCAGGGGGCCCCTCTAGGCGCCCCTGGGGGAGAAAGAGCCGTGCCCCACCTGCCTCAGGTCCCTGCAGGGCAGCAGTGGACAGAGGAGTGGGGACCTGTCTCAGCATCAGACCTTCAGGCTCAAAGGCCGCCTTAGGGGGACCAAGGGGTGAAAGACGGGGTCCAGGCCCAGGTCCCCCTGCAGCTCTGGGTTCCTGGTAGCGCAGCAGCTCCGGCTCTGGAGAGCCACCCTGGCCTAGATCGAAGGGGTCAAAGGGTTCTGCAGCTGGATCCTGCCACTCGGAAGAGGAAGGGGAGGAAGTGGGGGCGGAGGAGGCTGGAGCTGCTGGGTAGGCCTGGCGGGGCGAGGCTGGGCCTGGAGAATATGCAGGGCTGGAGGTGGCCGCAGGCCCAGAAGAGGAGGCGGCAGACAGGGCTGCGGGATAAGTGGGCCCGGAAAAGGGGTTGAGCGCTCCAAAGGGCGCAAAGCGTTTCTGGGAGTGGGAGGGCTTGAACAGGGGCGGGCAGCCGTGGTAGGTCTTGGCAGGGGTATCAGCCCCCAAGACAGAGGCGGCAGGGCCACTGCTCAGGGGCTCGGTGTGGGTCCGAGAGGCCTGGCTAGGCTGTGTGGTGGAGGGCAGGGGTCCTGGGGCTGGGCGGCTGGAAGACTCGCCCACCTTGCAGTCGCCCCAAGTGCATGGGTAGCAGTAGAGGGAGTATGCATCCGGGGATGGGGAGCCGCTGCCACTGCGGGAGCCTGCCCTGCGGGCAGAGACGGAGGGCAGGCAGTAAGCCTGGTGACTGATGCCAGCCTCGCTGGGTTGTGATGCAGCAGGGGGGCCTTGGGGGTGGACACTCTCCTCCAGGGCCCATCACGTGGGAAAGCAGGCAGGAGGGCACATGCAAAGTGCATCACGGACCCCGGAACTGGTGCCCACCCCCACCCCAGGCCTGAACATGGTTCCAGCTCCACCCCGCCTCCATGCAGCCCTGTGGGAAGAGCAGGACTCACCCGTCCTGAAGGCCGGAAGAGTAGAAGGAGAGGCTGGAACTGGGTGAATGGATGGGCTGCAGCTTGGGAAAGCGCGGGGGCACCGGGGGGCTTCCCGCGAGCCAGCAGCTGCCACTGCCTCCCCGGGGAGGGACAGGGGGTGCGTGGAGCAGGCGACACTCCTCCTTCACCTGCAGGCAGAGTGTGGGTGGGATGGATGACACCCCTTCTCTCCCCTGTCCCGAGCAGCTGGGCAAAGGGAGGTGTCCTAAAAGTGGCACCTTGTCCCACTCTGCTAAGAGGCTGTCTTGCCCTCCACCCCAACAGCTCACCCAGCCACCCACCGCCTTCTACCCCTTCTGGCGGTTCCTGCCTATGTCACTCACTGAGGACCCCAACTGCCCCCCAGTCCCTTGGAAATTCACCAAAAACATACAGTAGAGCACACACAAGCACTAGGTCAAACACGGGCAAGCAGACTTTTCCTAGGGTGTGACAAAGGACAGGAGGAGGAGGCGAATTATCTGCCACCTAGATGCCTTCCTCAAAGCTGCCACCAGAGGGGGTTGGTGAGGCAGTAGGGGGATTTGTCCTGTGGACCAAAAAGTTTGGGAAACTGTGCACTGAACACAGATAAGCAGGTTTCCCCTGAAGGTCTTTCTCAAAGCCCTGACTGCACCCAGGCTTGAGGAGGACCAGTGTGGAGAGAAAGCTGGTGTTCCTGTACAACATGGTCTAATTGTATCTTCACCAAGGAACCATGTGTTCACTGGGCAACTTAAAGAATTCATGCTTTCAAGAACCTCGGGTAAGTCTGTGAACTCAGCCCAGAATCTCTGAGGCCAGAGGCCTACTTGGCATCTTGGTTCCACAATTCCAAAGCCACCGACCCTGGTATCCAACACACACACACACACACACACGCACACACACACACACACACTGCCACCCCCTCTGCCATCCTGCCACCCACACCAGGGGCTGGAAGCTGTACTATTAAGGCTGGGAGCCAAGACACCAGACCTCTCAGGGCCAAATGCCCCTTGGCTGGGTTAGTTCCCAACAGTTAAAGGAGCCCTGCTGGGGAGTGCCTGTGCCTTGGGCTGCAGTCTACAGGCCAGTAGTTCAAAACCCCCAGCTGTGGGAAGAAAAGAAAATTTTCTACTACCAGAAAGGGTTAGTCAGTCCCGGAAACTCACAGGGGCAGCTCTGCGCTGACCTGCGGAACCGCTAAGAGCGGGCCTTGATTGACTCAATGACTGAGTGAGTGAGATAGTGAGTGAGTGTGAGATGGTGAATGAGTGTGTGTGAGATGGTGAGTGAGTGAGATAGTGAGTGAGTGCGTGTTCATGTCAAAGGTCAAGGAGGTGCTCAGGTTCCCACTCGGGGCCTCCACCGCCTTCACTCACCGCCTCGGATTTGGGAGGGACAGGTGGCGGGGCCACCTCGAGCTCCAGGCGGGGTGGCCCCGTGGCCCCGAAGGAGATGAGATCGGGCCCCGAGGGCGGCCTGGCCCTGGCCTCGCCGAGGCCCAGGCTCTCTGCCGCCTGGTGCGTCCACAGCTCCTCGTAGGGGATCTCGGCGGGCGCCGGCGCGGCGGGCTCGGGCGCGGCCCAGTCGGGGCTCACGTACTCCTGGTCGCCGTCGCCGGCGGGCGCGGGCGCGGGCAGGGCGGGGGCGCGCGGCGCGGGCAGGCAGAGGCGCGCGCGGCGCGGGCTGGCGCAGTCGTCGGCGAGCTCGGCGGGCGCCTCGCGCACGGCCGCGGAGTACTGGTCGGGGTCGAAGCGCTCGCGGCAGTAGGAGACGCTGTCGCGCACCAGGCGCTCGACGCGCGGGTCCCCGGCCAGCAGGCCCTGCGGCAGCGCGAAGCGCGGCGTGTCGGGCAGCAGCAGGAAGTGCAGCGGCGCGGGGCCCTCGCGGCGCAGCGCCAGCCCCAGCACCACGGTCTTGGAGATGATGCTGACCAGCTTGTAGCAGTGGCCCTCGCGCACCGGGTGCAGGTCGTAGGGGTTGCGGGGCGGCCGGCTGGGCACCAGCACGTTCACGGGCAGCCGCACGCGCTCGATGATGGCGCGCACCGTGTGCTCGCCCTCCTGCATCTGCAGCTCCAGCGGGCTGCGCGTGCTGAAGCGGCCCTGGCACTGGAAGGGCAGGCTCAGGCTCTCGTTGGTGCGGTGGTTCATGCAGATGAGGCAGGGCATCTTGCCTTTGACGGGCCGGCTGCCCCCGCCGGCGCCCGCCACCCCCGCGCCCCCCGGGCCGCCGCCCCCGACCCCGGCCAGCGCCCCGGCCCGGCCCAGCTTGCGCAGGAGGGTGGTGAAGCGCGAGCGCTCCTTGCTGGTCTTGGCGCACAGGATCTCCGCCTGGCCCATGAGCGTGAGCTCGTCGCCCGCGTGCAGCGTGAAGTTGTACACCTCGCTGTCCTCGCTGAACTCGCCCGACACCACCTGGGGAGGGGGGCGGGGGGGGGGGGACAGAGAGCGCAGAGGCCTGAGCCAGGGCTCCACTCCAGACAAACCACAGGGGGATCCTACTTTGGGGGCCTCTGGGAATGAGGCTCAAGCAGGAGCCCGGAATCCCACAGGGCAGAGGCCCAGCCGGGAGCTGAGAGGTTTTCAGGGAGACGCCTGGCTGGGCTTCCGTGGCCACATACACAAAAAGTGTCCTGCTGATGTCAGAGTTGATGTCAAAGCTAAATCACTGAAGATATAGAAGTGGCACACTTTTGAAAGTATTCTACCTTTCTTTCTGTTTTATCCTTTTCTTTAAAATGTGAGTGATCACACCCCACCTGCCCAACAAAGTCTACTGTGAAGGGCGGTTCACTGGGTAACAGACGCGGTCCGATTGGGCCAAAGCCCCTCAAGGGGTCTTCGGAATACAGTGGACACCTGTCCTTCCGGAATCGTCAAGGGCCCCTCCCATCAGGGTTGTGGTCGCCCCTGTGGGGTGGGGAGAGGGCAGCATGCCGGGCGTGACAGAGACTAACCTTGACGCTGAAGGTAATGGCTTCCATCACAAAGATGCGGTCTGGGAAGACGCTGGCCACCTCCTCCACGCTGCTGAAGTACCGCACCGGCTCCCGCACATCCCGGGCCTGCTCCAGGAGCTTGAACTTGCCTGCCCAGAGAGAATGCAGGCCACCAGGATGGGTCTGCTGCTGGGGGGTGCGACGTGGGGGTATCTGGCCTGGATGCCAAGAGTCCACAGTGATCCTGGGTCATACTGCCCTCACTCAGCCAGCCCCTCTGGGACACAGGTGGGCATGAGCCTGATGGGGACTTTTCACCCGGCACAGGGCTGGGTGAGGGGAGAACACAGCCCTTTCCGGCTGTGACAGCGTTGTGGGTGATGGCAATGGCTGCCAATCCCAGGAACCCCCAACTTCAAACTGGCCCCAGGCCCTAGGACACAGAGCTGGCCTTGCACCTGTGGGCCATCAGGGTGGCTTTGGGGGTGCTGGCTCAGAGCTTCACCCCAGCCTGACCTCTGACTTGCTGTGGCCCTAGAAGGGTTTCTGGGACTTCACCTGGTGGTTGGAGGCAGAGATTCTGGGTCCTATATCCTGGGCATCCCCCTTTCAGGCCCTGGGAGCAGCTTCTTTGACCCCAGTTCCAAAGCCCAGACCTCTATCCCAGAGGCCACCGAGCTAAGTCCTGGAAAGCCAGCTCCCTCCGATGGAGCCTTTATAAGCTGGCTTAGCACATGCCTCCCAGGGTCACAGATTTAAGGGAGGGGTGATGTTCAGGGAGGTCGACGCTGAATGTACACCTGTGTAAACTGTCACACCTTTATGTCCGACCATCCTCCCCGTCCCCCATGTGCCAGAAGAAGAGGCTGGAACTGCCCTAGTTCCTCCTCAGAGACCGAGGCTCTGGTTGGCCAAGGCTGATGGGCCTTGGTCCCATCTTCTCTGATGGGCTGAGAAGGAAAAGGGGCTGTAGCCTCAGGACATTCTCTGTGTGTGCCCACCCCCTCTCCCTCCCCCCCACTCCATTACATCTATACCCAACATCCCCCCAGTGGAGGCTGGGAAGGGACTGGGTCCCGAGCAGGAGCAGCCTGAAGAGAGAAAGGCCCCGACGCCCCCTGCAGGAAGAGTTGGAGGGCCCTGGGGCTGGAGCCCAGGGAGGGCTGTGGCCACCTAGGATCGATGTAACCATGGCACCCAGCCGGAGCCCAGCGCTGGCCATTTATGGCCGTGCACAAGGAAGGAAGACATCCCCCTCCCCCGGGAGCCAGCTCTGGCCCCTGGAAGCCTTTTCCTCCCCCAGCCTGAAGGCAGGCCTGAGGTAGCCTCCTCTCCTGCCCACCCTCTGTGTGAGAGCCGAGTCTCCCTCCACGCCAGAGACTGGTCCATGCTGACCTGCATCGCACCCCTGCCTCAGACCCTCAGAGCACGCCGCGCCTGCCTGATTGTCCTTCCAGAGTCTCCTGCATAACCCACCTACGTCTTCCATACTTTGGACATGTCGTCGGGAGAGGCAGGTCCCCGGAGAGGGCCATCATGCACGGTAAAAGTCGGAAAGAGGAAGGCCCTCCAGGAGATGGAAGGGCAGCATGGCTGCGGCGATGGGGAGGAGGAGGCAATGAGGAGATGGCCTAGGACAGGCCAGTGTTTTGCTCTGCTGTGCTCAGGGTCCCTCTCAGCGGAAACCAAACTCAGGTCACATAACACAAACAACAGCCTGCTACCGGGGCTGGCTGATAGAGATGCTTGACACTCTCCCCCAACCCCCCCCCCAAAAAAAAAGTCCAACCACTGCCAATGAGTCCAGTGGATCATAGTGACCCACGGGGCAGGGTGGAACTGCCCCGGTGGGTTTTGTTGGGAGACTAACTCTCGGGTTTTTTTTGGGGGGGGTGGGGTTGGCATCACTGCCCTCTGGTGGGAGTAGGAGGCCCAGCCTTGCTCCTGGGAGAGCTGCTGCTGGATTTGAACAGCCAAGCCAATGGGCTGAAGTCCCGCAAACCACTACGCCACCAGGGCTCAGCCGGGAGACAAACTCTTGAAGTGAGTAGAAAGCCTCCTTCTCCTCCAGGAGAGTGGCTGGTGGGTTTGAACCAGGGGTGACTAGGATGCCAGGAAGGTGGGGATGCAGGCTTTGAAACTGGACAAGTCTGGCGGGAACCCAGCTCTGCCACCAACAGACTGTGTGTCTTTGGGCAAAATCTGTACAATGGAAACACACTACCGCGCTCCCCGGCGGGGCACATCCGGCAGGTGCCCGGGCGGTAAGGCCCGTGCTGAGTCTGTAGGTGGTGCCAAGCCTAACCCTCCAACAGGACCCGTGGGGTGCCTCCCAGTGGGAAACAGGGGATGGGGTGAGGGGGACTTAGGGGGTCTCCAGCAGCACCCCACCCCCTACTCTGCACGGGCACCGCCCTTCCCACTTCCCCCCTCCCCCTCCACTCTGTCCGAGCCGGCCCGCCCCTGCCGCCCGGCTTTCATTATTAATTCATTAGGAGAAAAATCAGCGTCCGGTCCACAGAGCACTCGGCGCGCAGCCTCGTTAACCCGGTGGCCTGGCCCCTCCCCCAGCTAAGGGCATCCGCTTCCCCTCCCTTAGTGGGGGGGTGGGCGACAAAGTTGCTCATAAGAAAATGGGGTGCAGACAAAACACCCGGCTGTTGCCCCCTTACCACAGCCATACACAAACTCAGGGGAGCACTACAGAGATGGGGGGAGAGGGCTAGGTGCCCCCTCGCTTCTTAATTCCCTGGGAGATTGTGTGCCTTGATACCACCCCTCCCTGTCAAAGGAAGGCAGTCTTTCTCAGAGGACTCTGGGTGGCGCGGTCCATTTGCAGGGTCTGCTCATCGGAAGATGGGCAGGCAGAAGGCACCCCCATCCATGGGGCAGATGCAGCACTGGTCCAGCCATCTGCTTCCATACAGACCGAGGCTAAGAAACCACTCAGGGGCTCAGTGCCGCCCTGCGCCGCACCTTCAATCAGAATGCACGGGGAGGTCGGGTCATCTTGACCAGAGCGCTCAGGTCCCAGCTGAGAGGGGGAGACCCTAAAATCATGCTTCTATCAGCCGGACTGTTGGCCACCCTCTCCCCTCTCCCTGCACCAATGCCAGATTCCTAGGCTGGGGAATTTCTAGCGTGGAAAAGCCTCTGCCCCAGTCCAGACCCCAGCAAGGGCTCCAGGCACAGGGCAGGACCCCAAATCAGAAAGACCCCGGAGTCCGTTCTGTGAGGGGTACAGAGATAGCAACTTCACGGGGCTGTTGTCAAGAGCTTGAGCCCGGCCACCCTGCGGCCGGCGAGGAAGCCCAGGGCAGAGAGAGACGCGGTGGGGCTCCAGGGAGAAGGGTTCCTCACCTTTGGCGTCCACCGGTTCTGAAGCACAGCACACAAACCTGGGCCAACAGGAGAAGCTCTGAACTTCTAAAGTTCAATGGCGTTAAAAAGACTTTCTCGCAGGCTCCATGGGAGGATGACATGAGAGATTCACTCTGAAAACCGCAGTGCATGCTGGGATCCTGGGCTCAGGGCAGGGGAGCTTCTCTGGGGCCAGGGGTCCTGGCAGATTCCTATGCATGCAGCAAGCCCCAGCCTCGGGGTCTGGGTACCTGGGTCTGCTCCTTAGTGGTATCTGGGCCCTAAGCAAATCACATTTTGTCGTGGGCCCTCTGTGCCACCTACAGGACAGCAGAGGGCTGTCCTTCGTTCCTGTCAGCAGAACCCCCCCATCCCACACAAGCTCATGCAGGACCTGGGCAGATCCAAGAGGAGGTCTGTTAGCGCCGACTCACTGGTCATCTCACTGGCGGTAGACGCCCACCACTGTCCCTGTCGCTTATAAAGCCAACGGATGAAGACAGGGCGCAATTTGACTAACAGAAAAATGGGGGGGGGGGGGGGGGGTAGGATTCAGAGTGGACAGGGGCAGCCCGGGCACCTCGTTTTGTTCTGAAGTACAGGGGCTGCACACTCATGAGCAGCGCCTGGAGTATGTTCTCTTGGAGAGAGAGTTCACGTGGCAGCGCAAGGTCTCTAGTGAGAGTCTGAGTTTGATTTGCAGCAGTTTGGGTGTCTACTTTCTCAATCATTCGTTTCAAATCTGCAAACCCAGGAGCCACCTCTGCAGAAGACTGCTGCTTCAGAGGGTTCCCAGGGACCAGCCAACCATCACTGTGCCCGCCAGGCAGGGGCTGTAACTCCCTGCCCGCTAGTATTTCTGTAAGGGGTCCTGGCAGTGTAGTGGTTACCAGCTTCTTGGGAGACCGACTGGGCTTTCACTCGCATGAACAGTGACCGTCTTGGGAGCCCATAGAAGGGCCACCATCAGGCAGCACAGACTGGAGGGTACCGTGAGTGAGCATCCCCGTAGCTCCCCGAAAGCCTGCCCCACTCCCTACCCTGGACTCAGCAGAGTCCTTATGCCGCAGCTGGACGTACCTGGGTACTGCAGGGGGATGTCGATCTTGGGCCCGATGACATAATGGCCTTCCTCCAGCGTGTGGGCCGTGACAGTGGTCCACTGGCGGCAGGAGTGGATGAGCAGGATGTCACGCTCACTGACGCCCTCGGCATACTCCCCTGCAAACCAGAAGAGAAGGGAAGGAGGAGAGGCTGTTAAGAGGGGCAGGAAGAACAGGTGGGGTGACTTCCTTGCCAAGACTGCATCTTGGGGTTGGGCCCTCATGATCCCTATCCAGATCAGCCACGCTCCAGGGGCTGTGGCCAGCTGTAGCCTGAGTCCACTCCAGCCTCTCCTGCTCCAGCTCCCCGTGGACCCCAGGCAGCCCTACATCCACGTTCATCATGCAGCTGGAGCCCCTGTTGGCGTGGGTGAGACCCAAACTGGGGTCTGGGAGCTCCCTGTGAATGAGCCCAGCCCTGCCTCCAGAACTCTGGGCTCCCTGGGGAGGCGGGAAGGGAGGTGAGCAGTGACTCGGGGTGGAGGTGGGGGGCAGTCTGAGTCTCGCTCTCTGAGTGGCAGCTGTCTGGAGCACTTGGATTGGAGACAGCAGACTGGCTGCATGGGGAACGAAGCTTTCCTGAGCTGAGCCCAAGAACCATGAAATTCTCAGCCCTTATATCAGCACCAGGCCCGGGGCTGGGGAGGTGGAGTGGGGTCGCTGTCAAGGAAGGAGAGAGAGGCGGTGTGCCTGTAGTGTTCCTGCAGGGCCATAGGGACTCCTAGTTCTCCCAACACAGCCCCTCCCTTCCCATCCAGCATCATGGGCAGTGCCCTGCACTGGGGGGCCACAGAGGAGGAGACGTTCTCAGACGTTCTCTCCCCCAGGCCCGTCATGCTCCCAGCTAGCTATCCTGATGGAGGTGGGAGGATCCAGGGAGGAAGGGGTGTTGGGGAGGGCCTGGGTTGGGTAGAAACTGCTCCCTGGGGGCAGAGGTTGAGGAGGAGGCTGGGCCCCTCTAGGCTGAGGCTCTGACCCAGGCAACCGTTTCCAGGGGAGCAGAGGGGCCGGCCCAGCTTCCAGGAGGCTAGTAGGCTGTCTCCTGGTTGCAGCTGGGGGACAGAGCAGGGATGGGCGGACAGGGGGTGGGGGTGGGCAGGATGCTTCTTCCCAGGCCCCTGAGACACAACTTACTAAGTTCTTGTCCACCAACCACATGGGAAATGGTTCATGGTGTGTGTGTGTGTGTGTGTGTGTGTGTGTGTGTGTGTGTGTGTGTACTTATTCCACTGGGGATGGAGAGCACTAGGGAGAGAAGCCTTAGCTTCTCTCACCTCCTAGGCAGAGTCCACCCTTCTCTGAGGACATAGGCTGCAGTCACACTGACACACACCAGCAGCAGGGGTCACGGTCCCTAGCAGTTACACCGAGATGCTTGTCTTCCCAACAAAATAACTTGGTTGCATCACGGTCCCACTAAGGGGCCTCTTTCCAAATATTCAGCCACCCGACGGGGTACCTTTAAGACCACACACCTGTGATCATGTTCACACTGCCAGTGTGACCATGGCCATGCGCTGTCACAGACAGCTGGTTCAGTGTGCCAATCACTCATTCAATCCAGGGCAACAAATGGGCCATTCTAAGCGGGCAGGAGGTAGGGGAGAGGGCAGGGTGCCAGTGAGGGGCACCTTGCGGGAGCAGAGAGCAGCCCCATCCTGGCTGAAGAACTCAGGAAGGGGGGGGGGCATATCAAAGGGGACATGGGCGAAGTGGCTGGGCAGAAACTTAACGGAAGAATACCCTACTCATGTGTATACACACACACACACACACACACACACACACACACACAACCCAGCCACACATTGACAAGATCTGGTAAGGCTACCAGGAAGAAGACCGAGGGCCACCGTGTCCCCCAACCCGAAGAGCAGGGCCCAGTGCGGCTCGCTGCGCCCACTCCCCGCCTCGGGCCAGAGGAGGGGCGGCCGGGCCCCGCGGAGCGGAGCGTCGCCGGCTGCCGCGGGTCCCATTAGCATTCCGGGAAGCGAGTGTGCCAACGCGGGCCAAACCCCTATTCTTCTCGCACACAAAACCCCGGCCTGGCAGCCAGCCCCGGCGCCTGCCCCTCCCCCAGGCAAGCAGCCCCCTTCCCCCAAAAGGCCCCCTCGCTCGCCACTACCTCCGGGCGTCCCCTCCCGGGCTCCCAAGCACTGTCCCCTCCTCCTGAGTGCCTTCCAAGCCCCATGGAGAAATAGGACAAGGCGCAGGGGAGAGATGGGGGCCTGCAGGGCACGCCGGCCGGTGGTGGCCTACGTCCCCCACACATACACACACACACTCGGAGGACCCGGCTGGGGTTGCGGCGGTGGAAAGACGGAGTCCGAGGCCCCAGGGATGCGGGGGGGATCTAGGTGAGAGGCGAGAGACAAAGGATTGGACAGGGTGCAGTCCAGACTGGAGGCCTGAGGGGTGCGCCGACGGGGCGGCCGCGCTCTCTCCATCGCGCCCGGGACGCCCGGAGAGTTGGCTCCGGCCCCCGCGCCCCGCTCCCGGCTCGGACTTGGCTTCCAGGAGAAGGCGGACCCTCGGCTCTCCGAGGGGGAGGGGGCCGGGCTAGGGGAGGCGGCAGGGAGCCCCAAGTCCACAGGGCAGGGCCAGGAGGGCGGGACCCACACCCTCCAGCCCCCGTGGGTGCCTGCCTGGGGAGCCCCCCCGTGTCCCCGTGGGCGCCCCGGGCCCTCCCCGCAGCCCCGGTACCTGGCCCGAGGCAGGCGAGCGTGGGCAGGCGGCAGCGGCTGACGATGAGGTCCAGCGGGAAGGCGCCCATGCTCCAGCGCAGGCCCGCCAGGCCGGCCGCCAGCTTCTCCATGGCATGGGCGCCCCGAGGCCGCCGTCCCGGGGCCCCGACGGCCAGTCCCGCGCGGCCCGGGCTCCCGCGCGCGCCGCCGCCTCCGGGGGCCGCCGCGGCGCTGGGGCTCGGCCGCCGGCCCGGCCGGGCTGCGGCGTCACGTGGCCGGCCTCCCCGCGGGGTGCCCCACCGCCCCTCGCCCCACCCCCGGCCCGCGCCCGCCGCCAAGACCCGCCCCCGTCCGGCCCCCCGACCGCACGCGGCCGCGTCCTGAGCGCGCAGGTGACAGCAGGGTTCGGCCGGCGGCTCCCCGAGGGACGCCTGGAAGGGCCTCCGTGGATCGCGGCTGACCGTGTCCCCCGGCCCGCGCCGGTACCGACCTGGCTTCCCGAGGCTCCGGGCTGGAGTCCGCCGTCGCGGTCCCAGCGGCGGTGACAGCCCGGCGGTGGGGAGAGGGCTGACGCCTGCTTTGCAAGGCGGGGGGCGCGGGGTGCGCTCACAGCCCGGTTTCACGGACGAGCAACTGAGGCTTGGAAAGGTCCAAGGGCGGCCCGGCTCGGCCACTGCCCTCCGGGCGAGCTGCCGCGGCCTCAGCCCCGTCTCGGACTCGCTGGGGCGCACTTGGCGAACCCCGCGCCTTTTCTAAACCCGATCCTCCCCAGCGCCCCAGGAACCTGACAACCCTCGGTACCCGATGTCCCCCCTCCACCAACGCGGGAATCGAGGCCCAGACAACCACAGTGGGCATTTTCTGGATCTCCTGTACCTTCGCTCGCCGGCCCTTCGCTGGACGTGCTCTTGGCAGTGACTTCGCTCCGCGCCCTCTTCTCTTCGCCTCTCTGGGCCCCGGGGCTTCCCGCGGGAGCCCTTTCCAGAAGCAGCGGCGGCTCTGTCCCGGTCTGTCCCCGCTGGCCCTGGGCCCTCGGCCCTCCATGGGTCCGCGCGCCCTCTGCGGGCGGCCAAGGGCCGGTGTCCGCCTGTCGCTGGACCGACCAGCTAGCTGCGCTGGGCTGAGACCACCTGGCGGTGAGCGGCGAGCTCGAGCTAGTTCTTTAGACAAACGGAAGCATCCTGCCATCCCAGTTCACAGCGACCCTATGGGATAGGGGAGAGGCGCCCCAGTGGGTTTCCCAGACGGTGACACTTCACTGCCTCCCAGCCGCGCCCCCGCCGCGAAGCAGACACTGACCATGTGATGAGCAGTCCAAGTGGAACCGCTGTGCCACTAGGACTCCGGGCTAATCCACCGAGAGGTTCTTTTGATTGCAGTCCTCAGCCTCCTACATACTAACTCTCTTCCCGGATGACTGACCTCTGACCTCGAAGGCCTGACCTCCAAGAAGAAAGCAGATAAGATGCAGAAGTAACTCCCCCGCTGCAGAATTGCTTGCAAATCACGGGTTCAACCCCGGTCGTTTGCAGAGGAAGAAACCGACCAGCCAAGGCTGTCTCAGCAAACCAACCTTGCTCCCCGCCCACAGGGGGAGGTACTGAGCAGTTAGCCTCCAGCTCCTTAGGGCCATTCGGGGGACACACACACACACACACACACACACACACACACACACACACACCAGCAGTGTGACATAGAGGGACTCTCAAGGACTGACCCTCCCCAGGGTCTGCGGGCATGGTCTGGGTTCTTTCCTTAGCAAAGCGTCAGGAGACCATGGCAAGAAGGAAAGAGAACAAAGGCCTGGCGTTCTTTCCAAAAGATTAGCCCGGAAAAGTCCAATGTAGCCCAGCTCAGATTAGGAACTGCCCCCCTGTTGCTCACTCTGAAAATCCTCTCTCTAAACCTCATGAATATTTACGACATCCTGGAAATTGCTTAACCACCACAAGACGTGTGTAGCCCCATTGCCTTCTTTCCAACCTCACTGTGCCAATCATGCTTGGGTTCCTCGGCAGCCCTTTGTCGCCTGGCCCTGCCAGGCCCCCCTTCAGATTCTGTATCCAACCCCCTGGAACGGTGGGTCTGGGCTGCATTAGGAATTATAAGGATGTGCACAAGCAGGCAGATCCATGTAACTACACAGGACTGCCTCCCATTTATTAGATGATGTTTCAAAGGCTTTCCAGGGCTTCTTGGTGGTTGACGGGTGACAGGTCTTGAGACACCTGACAGTCTCCTTCATCTGATCTGATTGGAGCACAGAGCCCACCCACCCCTACCCCCCGCCCCGGAGTGAAGGAATTGAGGCTCAGTGGCAGTCAGAGATGCTTACAGCATTAGCTGTTTCCTCAGACAGCCATCGGTGGTTGCAAGCCTGCAGGAAGGAGAGCAGGAATATCCCCAGAGAGAGGAAGATGTTCTACAGAGAAATTAGAATGAGCACCCGGCCTTCAAGTCACCGGACCTCCCTTTGAGAAACTATGGTGAAGGGAAGAGAGGGCTCCCTCACTCCCATCCCTGTTGCTCTGCTGTGGCGGTGACAATAGGGTGATTCCTAACTCCTGTTGGGGGGAAACAAGGAAGGAGGGGGGGAGGCCATGGCTCTGGCCCAGGCATTGGTCCAGCGGCCAGGAGCAGCCTGGGCCTTGTAGGAAACACTCCTACCCCCAACCCCCTCAACCAGAGGGCAGATGGACTTTCTGCCATTTGGGGAACATTTGGGGTCCTGGGTTAGCACCTGGGTAAGAGAATTTCAAGAAAGATTTGTATTTCACTTTTTATGTAAGAAAATTCTAAACATCAACCAAAGCAGAGCTCATAGTGCCCGGTGTGGTGGCACGTGCCCGTAGTCCCAGGTGCTCGGGGAAGCTGAGGCTGGACGATCGCCTGAGTGCAGGAGTTCTGGGCCGCAGTGCGCTAGGCCGATCTGGTTTCTGCACTAAGTTCGGCCTCCATAGGGTGACCTCCCAGGAGCGGGGGACCACCAGGTTGCTTAAGGAGGGGTGAACCGGTCCAGGTCGGAAACGGAGCAGGTCAAAACTCTCTCGTGCTGCTCAAAGTAGAGCTCATAGGATAAGGAACTCCCATTTCTCCAAAGAGAAATGCATTCGCTGCCCAGCTTCAGTACCTATCAACCCAGGGTTGGTCTGATTTCTGGAGCCAGACTTCCTCCTCCTACCCCCATGGTGTTTTTTTCCCCTAAAGTCAGTGTTATTGAGAAATGCACACACAACAAACAAATCAGTTCTTGGAAGTAGTACAGCCAGAATGATCCTTCGAGGTACGGTGGATGAGAGTTCATCTCACGAACTTTGGTGATGAGGTCAGGAGAGACCAGTCAGTCCCTGGAGAAGTATGCCGTGCTTGATGGAGTGGATATGGTAGGGGTTGGGGGTGGGCGCAGCATCACTGAGCTCAACCAGAACAGTGGGGAGGTTGGCTCAGAGCCCCTCCTTCTGGACACGTCGTACAGGCTTGCAGAACCAGCAGCTTGACAGCACCCCACAACAAACAGAATCATAATCTGCCCCTTTAAAGTTCACCACTTGGTGAGTCAGAGAAGTCATAGGATTGTGCGATTAGACCACTGATTTCTTAAGCCTCGTCACCTCCCCTTAAGAAAGCCTGTGACCATTCGCAGTTAACCCTCTGTGCAGTCATGTGCTTATGTTAATTTTATGATCGAAATGTAGGGGTGGAGCCTAGCCTGTTAATCTGGAGATAGCCATTGAGTAGCCAATGAGCCCTCTATGTGGGCATGGCTTTCTCCTGAGACTTCTGGGAAATCTCGCTATATTTCCCTCGTGAAGATGAGAAGCTTTCTCCTCAGTTGTTGATTAATCACGGGCAAGACAAGCTGGCGGCGTCTGAGAAGCTGGAGGAGCAGGTGGAGAGACCACCCAGCTTTGCCCTGATGGAGCCAGACCTCTGAAGCTGGGGTGGCCACATGGAGACCTCTGCCAGTGATGAGTTGCTTCTGCTATTGATGGACCCTGAGCCCTGGACGCGAGGAGCCATGTGGAGACCCCTGCCAGCACCAGGATTCTGCATCCACTGACCTGTGACTTCATGAGTCAGAAGGTATGGTACCTCAGGAGTGGGGTACTAGAGGAACAAATCATAAAGATGGAAAGTAGATGTATGTTTGACTTGTACTTCGTGTTATTGCTACTTCTTTGGCTAGCCAGAAGTCAGACATGTCCTTGGAGTTTACTGAGTTATTTTCTGGAAACAATGTGGGAAGTTAAATTTTTGATTACTTTGTTTGGATGCTGTCTTTGGTTATTCCTTTATAAAATGGGGATTCTGCTCAAGGACAATGGTTAAGAAGGTCAGAATGCCTGACCAAAAGCAGGGATCGGTTTTGATGCCTTCAGAGACCTAACAATGTATTTGTGTAAACAGTAGTTTAGATAAGGATATAGAAAAGCTTAATAAGTATTGACCTTGACTGTCTTAAGAATTAAGTTTGATTTCTCACTATGCTGTTTACACTGATTTTTATGCCTGTTATTGTAAATATAAGGATGCATAGAAATGTTTTTTGGGAAGTACGGAAAGGGTTTGCAAATCCAGTTACCTCAAGCCAAGCATTGACCTCTAGAGGGTTTAGGACTTAGTGTCAAAGACATCTCTAAAGAGATTAACCCCACCTTGATCTTAAATGGGGTTAGGCCACACCTGGAAAGACTTCTCTGAAGAAAGAAGCCCCACCCAGTCTTTTGGAGTACTTAGGATACTTGTAGTCTGGAGAAGGTCAAACTGACCAATAAAGAAGGATCGAGTCTATTTCCTTGGAAAATCCTGACTAGTGATTATCTTCAGAAGCGAAGAAATCTGGAGCCATGAAGATGACTCCTCTCTGGGACTGAATGTTAAAGGAAACTTGTGGCAGGCTGAAATGCTTGTTAGGTGACCACCCAGATTTACTGCTTGTTGGTGAAAGCAGGAGAAATTCTGCAATAAAGAGCCGGGTTGACTTTGGCCACTGACACCTGTGGACTTTGTTCACAGGAAATAGAGAAGACAAGAGTGAGTTGACTGGTCTGAAGTTCATGACCTAGCATGAGAGAGCTAGTCATGTTGAGAATTTGTTGGGACCTTGGTCTAAAGAGAAGGCGACCAGTGGCTACCATGGTGAGGCTAAGAAAAAAAACCCACATTGAGTTGACCAGAACCCGATCAGAGAAAGAGAAGCGATTTGAGTCTGTGAACTGGTGTATATCACTGCTGACTTTATGGATGGCCTGTCCTGATTTGACTTTGCTAATGGATACACACTTCATTAGTTTCCAACTGGAATGAAGATTCTTCTTCACATTGAAAGATATGATTGTTTCCTCAGAGCACTGGGTTGGTGTAAGTGGGCAATACAGAAATTAGATACCCAAAATGGGGGGAGGAAGACATGAAGTGGCTGGCTTGCAAACTCTTATAGGTGGTGGAATATATATTCATAGGATTATAGGATCAAGGTGTAAATATTTTGTAACTACAGTTGTAAGGCACAGGATATCTTTTGTTTTGTTCACTTACAGAATGTTATTTTTAAATGATGGTGACACATGTTGAATTGTATGCATTTTAGTTTTATTCTGTTAGGTATTTTATTGATTTTATTGTTTATTTGAAGGTTACATATAGTTACAGAGTTATGTGAAAGTATAAAATTAACAAGGGTGGTCTGTGGCAGTCATGTGCTTATGTTAGTTTTATGATCGAAATGTAGGGGTGGAGTCTAGCCTGTTAATCTGGAGATAGCCATTGAGTAGCTAATGAGGCCTCTATGTGGGCATGGCTTTCTCCTGAGACTTCTGGGAAACCTGTGCCAGCGATGAGTTGCTGTTGATGGACCCTGAACCCTGGACTCGAGGAGCCATGTGGAGAACGCTGCCAGCGCCGGGATTCTGCACATACGACCTGTAACTTCATGAGTTGGAAGGAGACTATATAGACTGATTTCGGGCATATGGGTTAATATCGGACTTATGACTTTAAACTGGACTGGGATCAATGTCCTGTTCCTCTTGTATATACACCTTTTCCTATACCTATAAGCACGTCTATGAAATTTGTTCCTCTAGTCTGCCCGGACTGACATACCCTCATTCTCCATGTCCTCCTATTTCTTCCCTCTATTTTCTTTTACTTTTCTCTTGTCCCATTATCATGCTGGGCTTCAGTAATTCCTCTCGGTTACTTTGCCCTTGATCATTTCCTACCAGGCCTACGTTGGGCATCTTTTCATGTGCTGTTGGTCTTGTGTGCACTTTCTTGAGGGAAATATTAGGTCAGATTCCTTGCTCATTTTAATATTGGATTATATTTCTTTTAGGGGGGGCATCACTGCCCTCTGGTGGTC
>PVJH01019651.1:0-42333 GCA_004026705.1 Nesogale talazaci
CAAAAGAGACAAAGATAAGTTTCACCTCTACCCCTACCCCCTCAAACTTATTCCCACCCATCTCTAGGTAACCGTTTTGATATTTACTGCCATATTTTTCCTCCATTTGCTGTGAAAATAAGCATAATGTTCCTTTGCCTCTTCTTTCTTATACGGACCGTACCATGATACAGAAATTAACTTGTGCTTTGTATGTTTGTTTTTTGCTTCGTAATACTCAAACCCAAATCAAACTCACTGCTATGAAGCTGATTCAGACTCATCTCATCTGTAGGACAGGGTAGACCTGTCTTTTTAGGTTTCCAATAATGTGAAATCTTTTCAGGAATAGATAGCCTCATCTGTTTCCTGAGGAACAGCTGCTTTGAACTGTTCATATTTAGTTCAATAACAGTTCAATATTAGTTCATAGAGTTCCTCATTCTCTCTCTGGCTGTATAGTGAGTGTCCTATCAGTGAGTCCCTAATGAACAGCCATTCTGATTATTTCCAGTAACTTGCTACTACAATAATGGTGAGAAAGATAGACTTGTGTGTGTGCTGTTTTACAATCCTGTTGGTGTATCTTTAGTCTAAGGGGCCCTGTTGGTTCCATGATTAAGTGCTCAGCTGCTTAGAAGATGGTCACTTTGAGCTTACCGGCCACTCCACAGGAGAAAGATGCTGCAGTCTGTTCCCCTGAAGATTTCAGTCTTGGAAATCCTTCTGGGTTCATTCTACTCTGCCCTATGGGATTGCTGAGTTCCAGTTGACTTGATGGCAATGGATTCAGTTTGAGTTGGTATCTTCAGACTAAATTACTAGAGGCGAGATTGCTAGGTGAAAAGATCAAAAGGATGTCAAGTCCCTCTCTGAGGAAACATTAGCAATCCCCACGCCCACTATAAATGTTCTAGAATGACTGTTTTCTCCATGTCTTGCCCAAAGTGTGTTTGTCAAGCTTTCGAAAATTCCCCCATCCTCCCTCTCAGCTACTGAGTTTGTTCCCTAGCGCACAGAGAACTGCAGGCGGTAAGAAGGTCCATAGACTCCTATCGCCACATTCACTTCACGGCCGTCATGCTGATGACCACAGATGAGTTTGCCTTGCCCCTGTTTCAGGCCACTTACACGTGCGCATCCCTCCTCACTCACTTAGCCTGGCTTACTTACCAGAGAGGACAATCACAACACTCTGCCCCTGTCTCTCCTATGGCCCACATTGTGCTCTCCATTACTGGGTTGTCCCCCTCAAAGGGCAAACATGCTGCTATTTCTCTCATCTTAAAAACTGAAATCAAAATCAAAGGGAGGGATTGAGAGAGGGAGGAAGACAAAAGAAGAAAGGGGGATGTCTCTAGGGTTGAAACTCCCAAACATCCTAGAGCTGGGGAAGGACAGGAAAGCATTGACCTTCAGCTCTTAAAGGCAAATTGGAGGCATGGCTTTTCCATGATTTTGAAGTGGCTCCACCTGCTGGTGGGACACTGTATCAAGGGCTCAAAAATGGCGGTGAGTATTGGAACCATCAAAAGGTTTGTTCCAACCTGGAGCTTTGAATTCACTAGGTCTAGAATGGGTCTCAGAGTCCCAAGTAGGCACAAACAGTAAATATGCTGCGTTGCTAACCAGAAAGCTGGAGGTCAAAGTCCACCCAGAAAGGCCTCAGAAGAAAGTCCTGCTGATCTTCTGAAAAATCAGCCACTGAATACTCTCTGGAACACAGATTTACTCGGACACCTGCGGAGCCATCATCAATCAGAAGTGATTTGATGGCATCTGCTCGTGGTGGCAGTGGTACGGACCCAGGTGATACTAATCTTGCTGCTCCAGGCACCACAATTTGAGAATCACTGCCCTACACCCTCTGCTTGAATCATGCATGCCTGCTAACCTCTCAATGTCTTAAATGATCTGCTGTTTCAGTTATAAATAAAACAGCTCTTTGTGTCCCCACTTCTCCCATTAGTTTTATTCCTCCTAGACCCCAAACCACTGCCACAGAGTATATTTCAAGGTCTAACAATGCTCTAATACAGAGCAAAACTACCTCTCAGGTTTCCAAGGCAATCGGATGCAGACTGCTCTTTCGCCGGAGGAGTGGCTAGTTGACAGCTGAAGGCTTTTACCACCATGCCATCTGGGCTCCTTGCCATCTTGCTAAAGCCACATTCCATTTTCAGCTTTCATTTTGGTGGCCTGACCACTGATCACCCCCTCTTCCTCCTCTCAGCCTCTTCCCCTCCTTTCTTGCCTGTCCAACACATGCTGGCTGGGCTTTCCTCCTGGCTCCCAGCACTACCACTGGCTTCAGTTTTTGCCCAGACCTCAATTCTGGAATGCCCAAGATTAGTTCTTGGTTCTATTCTCTCTTCCATTCATCTCACCCATGTTTTCCATACCCTGTAGACAATTCCCAAAGTATATTCCCAGCCCTCGACTCCAGACTCCTACATAGAACTGCCTGCTTAATGTTATCTCAAAGTCCCCATAGTTAAGTCCCAATCCATCATGAAAACCTCTTCTCATCTGCTTCCTCTCTGACTTGAACTGCCTACACTGGTGCCACGGGTTTCTCACTGGTGTCCCTGCTTCCAGTCTCTTGTCAACACAGCAGCCTGAGCGATGCTTCTAAAACATAGACCCCGGGCCTCCTGGGTTCAAAGACCTGCAGTGGCATCTCAGGGAGAGAACAAGCCCAGGTCTTCCCCTTGACCCACAAAGCCTTGCACACCATCACCAGACCCCACCACATCCCACACAATCACCTCTCTGGCCCCTTGACTCTCTCTGCAGCAGCCTCAGAAGACACTAGCCTTAGAGGCAAACATGCAAATATGCCAGGTACTTTACACGATTCCTAGGCCCTTTGCTCTGGCCAAGCTTTCTATTGAAATACACACCCTTATCAGCTCTGCTAACTCTGTCAGACACTTCTAATCTTTCCCCAATCTTCTCTACATAATTAAGGCTGCCCTGATTATTCAGTAGTGCCACCTGACCCTTCTCCTCTGTGCCAGTCTGAACAACTTTCCTCCCACTTTACTCTTCCTTTTCCCATATGACTTCACCTATTCTTTTTTTTTTGGGGGGGGGGTGCATCACTGCCTCGGGTGGCTGTGGGCGCTACCCACTGCTGCTCCTAAGAGCTGCCCCTGGGTTTGAACTGCCAAGCCTGCGGGCCGCAGTCCGACACTCAACCACTAATGCCACCGGGGCTCAGCCCTGACTTCACCTATTCTAACCACTAGGACAGTTACATACTTAGTTATTATGTCGATAGGCCCATCTCTGTCTTAGACTCCTCACCAGACTGTAAGTCTCTTAAAGGCAGGGCTCTTTATTTTGCTCCATGTTTTACCCCAAGCACCAGAATCTGGTATTCTAAGTCTGGAAGTCAAGATGGCTGATGGGTCCTCGTCTCCCCTGGAGGTGTGAGGTTGAATCTCACTTCTGAGGAGGTGAAAAATGAGACTTCCTCTTGCCATAGAGATTGACAGCTTCAGGAACCCACAGGACCAGTGCGATCCCATCTGACAAGGTCACTATGAATCGGAACCAAATCCATAGCAGGGAGTTTGTTTTGGAAACCTGCAAAGCAGTAGGGCCTTGAGAAATACTTGCTGAATGAATGAATGAATGAACACATCTGCTCTTGTTCTTCCATCAAAGTCACTGCCACTGCTTTTCTTCTTGAGACACTTCCCTGCTCGAGAGGAGAAAGAACCTAAGCAGGCAGGGAAAATCTAAGACTGAAAAGGGAACAATCAGAATGTCATTGGGGTAAATATTGACACAAGGTGAAAAGCGGAAGTGATATCATTGATCAAGCTGTATCCTGTGTGGGTGGGGATTGTCAAGGAAGAAGCGAATTTGCTGTGCAAACTTTTACCAAAAAAGGAATATTCTTGTTTTAAAAAGATGTACAGGGCTGAACCCCGGTGGTGTAGTGGTTGTGCACGGGACTGCAGCCAACTGGGCTGGCTGTTCAAATCCAGCAGCAGCTCTCCAGGAGCAAGGCTGGGCCACCTCCTCCCACCAGAGGGCAGTGATGCCCCAAAAAAATAAAATTAAAAAGATGTACATAAAAGGACCTAAAAGCTGCACTGTGGGCTGTTTTATGGCAAACAAACATCCCCTGGCAGACGATATGGGACCAGAGATGTAGCTAGCATGTGGCAGGTGGGGGTCTCAGGACTGACAGCATTCAGACTGATCAGCACTCAATTCCCTTTGGGGGCACTTGGCTCAATGGGCTGAATAAGCTAGTGGTAGATGAGTATTTTGAAGGCCATTTCTTCCACCACACCAAGACACTGTGGCCTATATAAAAGTGAAAATGAACAAGGCTCTGGAAACTATATTTAGCTTTCCCACGTCTACCACGTAACTTGGCATGGTGCACAGGCGTCAGTCAGCGCAGCCTCAGTGCTCAATGAAGAGAGAGAAGGCAGAATTTCCAGGGGTCGTGTTGGCTTCTCCAGGGAGATGCTAGTCTGTGTGACCTGGTTTCTGTTGGTGGTGGTGGTGGTGGTGTTTTACTCTCTTTAAAGAAAAAAGACCTTTGTATTTTGAAGTTGAATTCATGGAAAGTTACAAAGATAGAAGAGTGAGGATCCATGTACCCTTCACCCACCTCACACACACACACACACACACACACAGGTACATCTTATGTTATCATAGGACACAGTCAGAACCACGCATGCATAATGCTGACTCTTTTTAACATGGGTTGATTCCTGTAATCATCTCCTCCAGCCAGATAGATTTGTTCCATCCCCACAAAGAGCTATGTAAGGCCCGGATTGCATACCATGGACTCCTTCTTGTAAAGTACAAAAACCTTACAACTCAAAGACTAGACAGGTATCATTTACATGGCCAAGAAACCCTTGACAACACATCAAAGTTCAGGTTTGAGCTTGTGCTCAGAAATTATGGGTTTAAAATGGGTACATTAGAAATGTGATGAAGAAAGCTGATGGTGCCCAGCTATCAAAAGCTATAGTGTCTGGGGTTTTAAAGCCTTGAAAGTAAACAAGCAGCCATCTAGCTGACAATCAACAAAGTCCACATGGAAGAAGCACATCAGCCTGTGTGATCATGAGGTTTTAACAGGAAAAGGTATCAGAAGTTCAAAAAAAAACAAATCCAAATTGATATGAAGGGGAGACCCAAAGTTGACCAGCAAGACAATTGGACAATCACTCTCTTAGAAGGACTTCACAGAATTCCATAATGCTCAACTTCTCAACATGATGACTCTAGACAAATATGTGCATAAGCAAACGTGGTGAAGAAAGCTGATGGTGTCCGGCTATCAAAAGATGTAGTATCTGGGTTCTTAAAGGCTTGAAAGTAAACAAGTGGCCATCTAGCTCAGAAGCAACAAAGCTCACCTGGAAGAAGCACACTAGACTGTGGGACCACAAGGTGTCAAAGGGACCTGGTATCAGGTATCAAAGAACTAAAAATTATGTCATTATAAATGAGAGGGAGTGCAGATTGGGGACCCAAAGCCCATCAATAGGTGAAGTGACATCCCCTTACAGAAGGGTTGCAGGGAGGAGATGAGCCAGTCAAAGTACAGTGTAATAACAATGAAATATGCATCTTTCCTCTAGTTCTCAAATGCTTCCTCCCACCCACTATCATGATCCCAATTCTACATGACAAATACAGCTAGACCAGGAGATGTACACTGGAGCCAGAAACATGGGGAATTCAGGATAGATGATCCCTCCAGGACCAGTGGTGGGAGTGGTGATACTAGGAAGGTGGAGGGGGAGATGTAATAGAAAGGGGGAACCAATTGCAGGAATCTACTTATAACCTCCTCTCTGGGGTATGGACAACAGGGAAGTGAGTAAAGGGACACATTGGATGTTGTACTATATTAAAAAATTGTGTTGTAAAAAATTTTTTTAATTAAAAGAAAAAAAGTTATGTTGTAACAATTTGTAAATTATTAAGGGTTCATGGGGAAGGAGGAGTGGGAAGGGAGGAGTTGGTACTATGAGGAGTTGGTACTGAGCGCCTAAGTGGAGGGAGGATGTTTTGAGAGTGATAATGGCAATAAGTGTGCAAATGTGGTCTGTGTACAACTAATGTATTCATTGTGATGGGAGTTGTATGAGCCCCCAATAAAATGATTTCTCTTTTTAAAAAGGAGGGGGGAAGAGGAGCTTATACCAAGGGCTCAAGTAGAAAATATTTGGAAATGAAGATGACAACATCTGTACAAATATGCTTGATACAAATGATGTATGAAAGAGTTGTAAGAGTTGTAAGAGCCCCCAATAAAATCATTGAGAAAAAAGAAAGACCTCAAGAATGAAGGATAAATCCAAGGTGTAGTGTAGCACTGAGGAATCATGTAACTATTCTCTAGTTCTTTAAGATTTTTCTCCCCTTATTATTGTGGTCCAAATGTGATATACCTCACTGGTCATGTAAGACTTGCATATGTTCATTTAAGATAGTCAAGATAGATGATCCCTCAGAGACACTGACAAGTATAAAGGTTTCCTGAGGGTAAGAGAAATTGGGGGGAGTAAAGGGGGAGAGGGGAGTTGATAGCATAGATGATTGTATAGCCTCACCCAATGGGACTGAACAACATAATTATATGGGAGAACATATATATTGGAAATAGTAAGATATGTCAATAAAATATTATTCAAAAAATGTCGCTGGGAGGAGACAAACCAGTTGGGGTGCAGTGTAGCAATGATGAAACATACAACTTTTCTCTAGTTCTTAAATGCTTCCTCCTTCTCACTATCATTATCCCAATTCTACTTTACAAATCCAGCTAGACTGGATGATCCCTTCTGAACCAGTGGTGAGTGGGAGAGTGAAGGGAAGGTGGAGTAGAAAAGGAGAACCAATTATAAGGATCTACATTTAACCTCTTCCTTGGGGTATAGACAATGGGTAGGTAGGTGAAAGGAGACATTGGACAGTGTAAGATATGACAAAGTATAATAATTATGAATTATCAGAGGTTAGGAAGGAGGGGGAGTTGGGGAGGGAGGGAAAAATGAGGAGTCAATGATAAGGGCTTAAATAGAAAGCAAATGTTTTGAGAATGATGAAGGCAAATAATGGACACATGTGGGGATTGTGATAAGAGTTGTATGAGGCCCCAATAAAATGATTTAAAAAAATAAAAAAGGGGGAGGAGATGAGCCAGTCAGGGTGCAGTGAAGTAGCAATGAAACATACAACTTTCCTCTAGTTCTTAAAAGCTTCCTCCCCCCAACTATCATGATACCCCAACTCTACCTTACAAATCCAGCTAGACTGGAAGAGGTACACTGATAAGAGAGAGCTGGGAATACAGAGAATTCAGGACAGATGAGAACCAGGAGTGAGAGTGGAGATACAAGGAGGGTGGAGGGAAGGTGTGTTAGAAAGGGGGAGCCGACTACCAGAATCTACAGATAACCTTCTCTCTGGAGGATGGACAGCGGAGGAGTGGGCAAGGAGAGACGTGGGGCAGTGTAAGTTATAACAAAGTATTAACAATTTATAAAAAGAGTTCATGAGTGATGGGGGAGCAGGGTAGGACGGGAAAAGATGAAAAGTTGATGGCAGAGGCTAAAGTGGAAAGCAAATGTTTTGAAAATGATGACGCCAGCAGGCATACAAAGGTGCTTGACACAATATTGTATGAGCCCCCAATGAGCTCTCCCAGAGCTATTCTAAGGATAGCTAATATTTTAACATCTAAACATCCAAATTGAGTTTGGCCAGAGCAAGAGAGACTGATGGTACAGTTGAAAGTCTCACTCCGGGGAAGGGCCTGAGCAAGCCTTGGCGGTTGGTCTTTCACAGCAATGAGGGAAAGCAAGCACACAGTAGAGCTGCAAGTAAGTCAGACCAGATAAGAAATCTAAAGAATGTTTCTAATACTCTTTGCAGTCTGTGGCAGTCATGTGCTCATGTCAATTTCATGATTGGGAGTGTAGGGATGGAGTCCAGCCTGTCAATCTGGAGATAGCCAATGAGAACTCTGTGTCGGCAGGGCTTTCTCCTGAGAATTCTAGGAAATCTCACAATATGTGCCCCCGTGAAGGTGAGAGACTTACAGCTGAGTCATGAGACATTGCAACTGACAAGACACAAGGCAGGCTCCTTGTGGGACATCCCAGAGGAGAAGCCACATGGGCTTACCCTGGTGGAACCAGACCTCTGAATCCAGAAAAGCCACGTAGAGCCTCCTGCCAGTGCTGAGACGATTGAGAAGCCCCATAAAGGTCCCTGCCAGCGCTGAGATGACTCTACCACCATTGGATACACATGACTCTGCAACCACTCCTGGGGTCATTTCCTGTGGTTCATGAGTCGGAAGAGGACTTACGGATTGGCATCAGACATATGGGCTAATATCGGACTTATGGACTTGGGCTGGACTGGGTTGAGATGCTTTCTCAATGTTCCATTCCTCTTGAATATAAACCTCTCCCTTATATTAAAGTGACCAGACGTCCCGCTTTTTTTTTTTAACAATTTAACAACATCCCGCGGCATTTTAAAATTAAAATAAATGTATTACAATACTATTTTTGCATTCTATGAAAATTTTTGTTGATCCATATAGACTAAATTTTTAATCAAGAACAACCCTACCCCACCCCCAGTCAATGGTGTCCTGCATATAATCTGGTCGCTTTACCTTATATGAATATGGGTACTTATGAATTTGTTTTTCTAGTCTGCCCAGACTAATACAGTCTCATCTGCAAATGCCAGATTGTCTCATTCAGTCCCCAGAAGTCACTTGTTCCTTGGAAATTGTTCGTCTAGCTCCTCCAGTACTCTGTTAAATGGTAGCTGATTTCAGGCATCATGGCTTTGTTCTGGGGGAGTCCTGGTGGTGTAGTGATTACGAGTTGGGCTTTGATCTGCAAGGTTGACAGTTCAAACCCACCAGTCAGCACTGAGAGAGCAAGCTGGGACTTTTTACTCCCATAAGTACAGTCTTGGAAACTCCCAGGTGCAGTTCTATCCTGTCTTGTAGCATTACTAGAAGTGGACATTAACTCAATGGCAGTAAGTTTGGTTTGGGGGGTTGGGTCTTATTCTATGGTGGCTGGTGTTCTATGGAGTGCTGGTAAGCACTCAGCTGGGAACCAAAAGGTCAGCAGTTCAAACCTTCCAGCTACTAGGAGGGAAAAGGAGTTGTCAGCGTATGTAAAGATGATAGCTCTACAAACCAAACCCTACTCTATCTTACAGGATCACGGAATCAAAATCAACTTGATGCCAGTGGGTTTATTTATGTATTTGACATTCCTCTGGATCCGAAAGAAACTGTCTATACAGTTCTTCTATTGAATCTATTTATTCCCATTCATTTGTATAAACTTAGAATAGTTCTCCCCTAGTTGAGCCCCAGTGGCACAGTGGTTGTGTGCAGGACTGGGACCCACAGTGTTGGCAGTTCAAATCCAGCAACAGCTCTCTAGGAGCAAGGCTGGGCCTCCTACTCCCACCAGGGCAGTGATGAAAAAAAAAAAGAATAGTTCTCCCTTATTTTTTTCTCATGACAATTTGTTAAGTCATCTATCTTTCTAGAAACTCTCGCACTTTTTGCTCCTTCCATTAATGCAATGCTACTGCTATGTAGTTCAGCAGGGAACTTAACATCTTTGCCCTTCCTGGAATAAATGTCACCTGTAGGACATAGGTACCTACATTCTCAAGTTTAAGTTTGCCTGATTATGGCAACACTAGCTGCAGGAAAAAAAGATGTGTAGCTTTCTCTTATTCTGTTTGCTGGAACATCATGAATAAGATGGTGATTCCCCGTTTCTGAAAGTCCAATAAAATTCTCCTTGAAAGGGATCTGAGTTTCATGCTGGGGACAATGAGTAGGCTGTAAAGAGCGCAATTGGAAGCCCTTGCACGGACCATGAGCCATCAGTAAGCCTGCCTCGCCATCGCTGATGCTTCCTTTTAATATAGCCACCTTGCCCATCAGCCTTGGATAAGCTTCCAGTTGTTAGGGTTGGTGTCACATTTCACACACTTCCTTCTCACTCTTTGGCCATTGGCTGGGCTGGAGATGAGGGAGGAAGGCAGATGTGTAACTTGGTTTGCCATATAGGACCACCTCTTGTGACGGTGACCTTGGCTTGCTGATTTGAATCTTTGTAACAGGAGACAGGGGTCTTTGAAAGGTTTCTGCTGCCTTCTTTGGCTCTCCAGGCACACTCAGCTTTCTCTTTATCATCTCCCTTGCTTCTGTGTTCAAGGTTCCTTAGTGACAGCTTCGAGAGCCTGCCCCCTGCTCCACCCACACCATCCAAAGCAGCCAGCCAGATGCATGTAAATGCCTACCTCAATAGATTGGGAGGACGAGGCCTATGGTTGTTTATTTATAAGCCCCTAGACCAGTGGTTCTCAACCTTCTTAATGCTGTGACCCTTTCATACAGTTCCTCATGTTGTGCTGACCCCCCACGCATAAAATCATTTTCATGGCTAGTTCATAACTGTCACTTTGTTACTGCTGTCAATCTTGTGACGCTTGTGAAAGGGTCGTTCAACCCTCCAAGGGTGTGATGACCCAAAGGTTAAGAACTGCTGCCCTAAACTTTCTAACAGTATCTTATCAGTAAGTATCCAGCTAAGTGTAAGATCTGTAGTTTGAATCCACCATAAAGTCACTATGCCCCAGAAGTAAGGGAGACCTCTGGCTTTAAAGCAGTTGAAGTTCAACGTCTGCAGCAGAGGGCCTTGCCGCTGAGCCTTGTCATTTGGAACAGATATGGTCAGAGCCTATGGGAAATGGCTGTGGGCCTATCCACTTGTGCTGGCGAGTGGCATGTTTTCTATCTGCCCATCTAGCTCCTGCCAGGCATGCTCATCTATGTCTAATGGGAATTGGTGGGGCATTAGGCTCTCACACTCAAGACAGAACATGAGACCTTCTGATTTCCTTCACTCTTGGGAAAACCTACTCTTTGGATTTTAATCTTTAACAATAACTAACCCTCAATGGCTTCAACTTTCCATCTCTGGACAGCATTTATTCTGCCTCTAATTGTTTGCCTGCTACTCTAACTTCCTGTTCCTTCCCCCACTTAGCAGAGATCGCAGGCCACAGCCTGGCTTCCCCTCTGCCAGTTCCAGAAGAGTTGCAGGTGTTCCTCACTGCTGCCTTAAAGGCCTGTGCCTCTCTGCCAGAGATAGGTAGGTGCAAGTAGAAGGACGTACCTTGAGCTGAGAACTTTCATAAACCCTTCCCTAAACAATGGGAGTCTCATTCTTCTTCTTGTACTCTCTCAATCATGTTGGTGATTGTCATTAATGGCAGGACTTGTCCATTTTAATGTAACCCTATGGATTCACTCATACATTATCATAGGAAGTAGACCTTTCCTAGCAAAAGAGTTCTAGGGAAAATATGTTAACTTAAATGCAAAATGTGGACCAAAGGGCCTTTTCTTATCATTTAATCCTCTCTGTAATTCATTTTCTCCTCCCCTTGCACTCATTCTCAGAAACAGTCCTTTGCATTTTAAATGATTTTATTGACATGTACTTTATGCACCACACAATTCAGTAATGTAAATCTATTAACAACAGTTATGCAATTACCACTACAATCAATTTAGGGTATTTTCTTAATTCTCATGCCCATTAGTAGATCCCTATAACTCCCAGCCTTCCCCACCAAATCCCTAAAACCAATCCAAAATTGCAATCCAATCAATTCTGACTCATAGAGAACCTATTAAACAAGGTAGGTGGGTTTCCAAGACCCTAACTTTTTACAAGAGTACAAAGTCTCATGTGCCTTCCATGGAGCCACTGTAGGTTTCAAAGCGCTAACCTTGTGATTAGCAGCCCAACACATAAGCACTATGTCACCAGGGCTGTACTCACCAAACAGGATACAGAACATTGTCTTTGTGGACTAGATTTTGCCAGTTGGCCTCGATATCCCTTGAGACCATGGTCTTGAACTCCTAGACCCAGTGACTCATTGCCTCGAGGTGATTGGAGATGGCTAAAAAATGCTCCTAACTTTGGCCCCTGGATGTGATACTATATCCATGGATGTGTTTTAGTAGGTGCAAATAACCCTGTAGCAATATCCTGCCAAGTCTATGGACAGTCAAAGTGTCGTCCTATTCATGTTCCCACACTGGTTCAACTGGTGTGTCTGGCTATCCACTTGTAAACTAGTGTTTGTTCTTGCTGCTATTTCATGGTGTGTATATGGATGTACAGCTCTTGCCTTGAATGCCTGTGTACTACCCAGTGGCTTCCTTTGCTTGGGTCATGTCCTGCTGAGCTCATTCTTATTGTGTATTGCCTTTGCCTTCACCCAAGTGAATCCATGTCTGTGCTCTAATGAGTGATTTCTCCTGCCTCCTCTCATTCTTGGTAACCATCAAAAAATGTCTCTTTCAGTGTATAAACCTTTTCTCGGTTTTTCTTTAATAGAGGCTTCACACAATATGTGTCATTTGGGGGTATATTTCAGCATAATGTCCTCGGACTTCTGTGGTTTCTGAGAGTCATCAGCGACTGATTAACGCAGTGCTTCTCAAACTTCCTAATGCCCTGACCCTTTAATACAGTTCCCAAAGTTGTGGAGACTCCTGTGTCAGTCACCTAATCTGGTGTCAATTTGAGAATTAAGAGTGTAGGGGTGGAGTCTAGCCTGTCAATCTGGAGATAACCAATGAGACCTCTGTGTGGGCATGGCCTTCTCCTCTGAGAATTCTGGGGAATCTGGACGTATTTTCCCCTTAGAGGTGAAACTCACTGCTTACTCCTTTGGAGACACTGGACTGACAAGGCTGGCTCCCTGTGAGACATCCCTGAGGAGAAGTCACATGGATCTACCCTGATGCTGCCAGAAACCTGGTCCTGGAGAAGTCATGCAGAGACCCATTTCAGTGCTGAGATGTTTACAACATCACTGGGTCCACAAGACTTCCCAGTCACTGGTCTATGATTGTCCTGGTGTCATTGCTTGTGTTTTGTAAGTCTGAAGAAGACTATAGACTGTGATCAGACATATGGGATAACATCAGACTTGTGAGCTTGGACTGGACTGGGCTGGGATGTTTTCTCATTGTTCATTTCCTCTTGCATATAAACCTCTTTCTTGTACACATATGCATGTCTATGGATTTGTTCCTCTAGTATACCCAGATTAACACACACCCCCAACCATAAAATTATTTTCGTTGCTACTTCATAAGTGTAATTTTGCTACTATTATGAATCGAGTGACCTGTGAAACGGTCATTCTACCCACAAAGGCGTCACGACCCCCAGGTTGAAAACTGCTGGATTAATGTGATTGCTTTCACGTGGTTTTTTTTAAAATCTTTTTATTGGCATATACCTTGTGTATCATACAATGTAATCACTCAGTCATATTAAGAAGGTTTTTGCAATTATCACCTCAATCAATTTCAAAGCAGTTTCTTTTCTTACTCGTTGTTAGCTCTCGGACACTCCTTCCTGCCCACCCTCCCCCCACCTTGCCCTTATCCAGTTACTGACTACAGATCTATCTATCCTGGCTTCAGATACAGAAAATCATCCAAAACACAACAGGAAACAAACAAAAATAAATAACCATCCAACAATGACTAGACAAATTTTAGAAAAACTTCAGTAGAGAAGAAGGCAGGCCCCCGCCTCTGCTAAGTAAGGCCGAGCACCAAAGAAGCACTGATTCGTGCCGGAGTCCTCGCAGAGATTCATTTGTGGTCAAAAAGGTGGAAAATTCTATGATTTTCCCAGGACTTTTGAACTTGAAGACTACATTAGAAAGCAACACGCCAGAGGACTGCAGCCAAGGACTGGCTCTCCACAGGCAGCAGAGGCCACCCTGGACCCCAACATTTACTGCCAGTCAGACACTGTCTTTCAGGAAGTCCAGTGCACCCCTGGGTCCCTACAACAGAATGAACACCATGGAAAGCCAGTTATCTCCTTGGTCCAGAATTCATGGCGCCAGACAAAGAACGGAGGACATAAGCCATTGTAGAAGCCTCCCAGCAAGTACTTACAGTTTCTGCGCCCACTGATGCCAGGAAAGAACTTTGCTGCTTACAGAGCACTGCCCAGACAAGATTCTCATTTCTTCGTCTCAGAGGGCCGTGCTGACATCCCAGAGGCAACAGGCAGTCAAGAAAGCCATCGGAGAAAGTATGGGTAGGAGGGACAAGACCACAGGAGGAAGAACGAGTGTGGCCAAGAGGAACTACCACGGGGATGGGCATTCCCACAAAGAAAACAGGAAGAGTAGGGACAAAGTCAGTAAGGAGGCACACACACACTGGAGGAAGCACCTCACTGGAGATGCCCCACACATGGAGATGAGGTGCCATGGGCAGGAGACAGGGCCAGGCCGAGAAACTGAGGAGGACAAGGACGTGGGGCACGAAGCTATCCTGGGAGTCGCTTCCTGATGGTGGGATGCAGGGTCTCCTCTTGGCATTCTCTGAATCCAGTAGAAAGAATGGATTACATGGCCAGTCACTTGGAAGCGAATAAGTTGGCTGCCCAATCCTGATTTCCCACCTTCAACTCACACTCATGAAACTAAGCAAGTTTAAAAATACAAATGTACAACTGAAGTGTGGAGGCAATATTACAGGAAAACTGTCTTCAATCTCAGAATACAGATAGCCTTTCTGAAAAGACATATCAGCCTGTATCCATTAAAGGAGAAAAGCAATAGATGTAATTGCAAATATATTGAAGTCTTTGAGACTTGGATTTTTAAATTTTTATATTTTATATTTTTTATAATATATATTAAAATATATAATATATTAAATATATTATAATATATATTTTATATTTTAATAGATCATTCTTTTGGGGCCTCTTGTGACTTTTATAACAATCCATATCATTAGATCAAGCACATTTGTGCATGTGTTGCCATCATATTCAAGAAATATTCTCTCTACTTGAGCCCTTGATATCAGCTCCTCTATTGTCCCACCCTTCCCTATCCTCGTGAACCCTTGGTAATTTATAAATTATTTTATGCTCATATTTTATACCATCTGCTGTCTCTGTTCACACTTGTTTCTGTTGTCCATCCCAAAGCAGGGGTGGGAGGTGGGAGGAGGTAAAAATCTATCAATGCAGTCAATTCCCCCTCTTTTCTCCACCTGCCCCTCCACCTTCCCCTTAACCTCATTGTATCACTAACCTCGTTATTGTTCCTGAGGGGTTTAACTGTCCTGGATTCCACGTGTCGAGAGCTCCTATCTGTACCACTGTACATGCTCTGGTCTGGCCAGATTTGTGAGGTAAAGCTGGGGTCATTGAGAGTCAGGGGTGTGTGGGAGCACTCAAGAACTGACAGAATGTTGTGTGTTTTGTCGGAGCTATACTGCACCCTGGCTGGATCATTCCTTCCTTGTGACCCTTCTGTGAGGGGGTGTCCAACTGGGCTTTGGGTCTCTATTTCAACCCCCTTCGTTCACATTGAAATTGTTGTTTGTTTTCTTTGGGGTCTTCTGATGCATGTGCTTCTTCCATGTGGACTTTGTTGCTTTCCTACTAAATGGACGCTTGTTTGTTTCAAGCCTCTGGGACCTCAGGAACTTTATCTTTTGATAGCCAGGTACCATCAACTTCTTCAACATATTAGCTTATGCACCTATTTTGTCTTCAGCATTTGGGTCGGGAAGGTGAACATCACAGAATGCCAGGTTGTTAGATATGAGTGCTCCTGCATTGAGAAAGCTCTTGAGTGGAGGCCAATGCTTGTCTGATACTTTACTACTTAACCTATAAATGTATGTACATAGACCTATAACCCAGATGCTATAACCTTGTCATTATAAATATTTGCATCTGGCTGAGCCCCGGTGGCGTAGTGGTTGTGCGCAGGACTGCGGCCCACTGGGACGGAGGTTCAATTCCCGCTCACAGGAGCAAAGGCTGAGCCTCCTAATCCCACCACCAGGGCAGTGATGCCTAAAAAAAATAAAAAAAATAAATAAATATTTGCATCTGTGCATGCCTGTGTTTATACCTCTATGAATACTGTTTGCCTCCTAGCTGTTTCCTCTGTTTCCTTTTGCATTCTTCTCATCCCACTGTCATGTTCGGCCTTCATTCAGCTCTCAGTAATTTCCCCGGGTTCCTTGCACGTGATCAAACCCCACCAGGCATTCTCTGCCCTCCTTGGCATTGATTTGGGATCTCTTGGTTTTTTTCCCCCTGGATTTGTTGGCTATCTTCTCCTTTTCCCCTAGCTCTTCGCCCCTATCCCCGCAGAACCACCAGGGAACCATGAGTCCCATTGTTCTCTCCTTGAAATTGTTTATCCTGCCTAATATATATATATATATATATATATACACACACACACATATATATATATACACACACATATATATATATATACATAAAAAGAGGGGGGAAATAACCTATAAATAGCCCCAGAACTTTCTGCTGACTCTTATGAATGTTTTCATTCAGGTCTCATGCAGTGCCAAACCCTGCCCACCAGAAACTCAGAAAATTTTGTTCCACATTTCTGTTAGAAGAAAGTGAAAGTTTAACATTGTGTGTTCACACAGGAAAGTTCCAGAGAGATACCCAGTACATTGGTAACTGCAGGGCTCTGGAGGCAAGAACTTGGAGGCAGAGGTATGAGCAAAACTGTATTACTCTGTATAGTCTCTGTATTTTGTACTATGTTAGCCTATTATCTTTACCAAAAGTGAATATTTTATAGGCAAGCAACATATTAGGAATAATAAAATGCACCATATTCCCTGTGCCACTTAGCGAAGTATTTATTACCTCTCAGATCCAAAAAAACAAACCCATTGCCATCAACCCTATAATCCCAACTGCCAAGGACCCCATAATGTTTCTGAGGCTGTGAACCTTTGCCTTTACTTTGAAAAAGGTTATTGGCATATAATTCACATAGCATACAATTCATCTGTTCTGTCACATCAAGAAGAGTTGTACAATCATCACCACAGTCAGTTTTAGAACATATTCTTCATTCTTTTTATATTATTATCAATCATTTTATTGGGAGCTTTTACAGATATAACAATCCATAATTCAATTAAATAAAACATTGTTTTACAATTGATACAGCCAAAAAAAGAAAAGAAAGCAGAAAATATAAAAAATGGAGACAAAAAAGTTTTAAAAATGGAGACAATTTTAAAACCGGTCAAAAGGAAGATCAAATGATAGGGCACTACATTGTAACCTAAGTCTATCTGCCTTAGTCCACATAGGGATGCTCTAATAGTAGGTTATTCTCATCCCTGACGATGGTCAGAGGGTGTTCATCATAGGCTTAATGTCGACCCTTGGGAATGAATTTTGAGCCTCCACTGTCATCTAAAGCTCTCTACAAACCCAGTATTCACAATTTCAGCTCTGAAATCTTCAGGGTTTGTTCCTTTATTTGAGTTTATATTTTCACTGCTATATTTTTTTATTAAAATGCTTTTATTAGGGGCTCTTACATGTGTTATAACAATTTATACATTCATTCATTTATTGTGTCAAGCACATTTGTATGTCTGCTGCCATCATCATTTTCAAAGCGTTTTCTTTCAACTAAGCCCTTGATATGAGCTCCTCATTTTCCCCTCCATGCCGTCCTTCATGAATCTTTGATAAGTTACAGATTATTGTTTTCATATCTTACATCTCCCTCTGTCATCCTTCACCCACTTTGCTCCTCTTGCTTCTCTGTTGCATGCCCTTACTGCTTCGCCCCAGTGTGATGGGGTCAGATTGTGCATAATTCCTGCACTGTCTCCTGTGTCATCCTCCCTAGTGCTAGAGATCAGTGAGGGACGTCGTGTCGCAGGGTGGGGCTGGCCCTATGATTCTCTCTGTGCATTGTCTGCTTTGAGCAGGAATGTCATCTGCGGCACTTGATGAACCAGGATGTGTGCCCTTCACTCTCCATCTCTCTAATCAGACCCGTCCCTCTCCCCAAACTGTAGCTTCAGTGCTGTTCTCTGAGGTGCATTGGGGGGTCCACACAGTTGGGATTGGGGTCGGCCCCACAGACCTCTCTATTGGTTCCCTGCTACATGCTGGTATGTTTTATTTACATCTTGGTGCATCATGTTGAAACCTGGTTTCTCTCTCCCTCTCCTGTGCAGATATAAACAAGACCCTTCCTCTTGGATGGGTTAGTCCCCTGATCTCTCTCTCTCTCTCTCTCTCTCACACACACACACACACACACATCTTTTTTTTCACTTTCTTTCCCCCTCCTATTTAGCTGACTGTCATATGTATCCCTGGGTGGGGTTTGGCTCCTGCCATAGTACCTTGACCTGACCCCAGGAATGTATGTATATATTAGCTTTTGCCCTAGGCCCCATTTATTTTAAGCTGACTTCAGTGGACTTGTGTTGTACTTGTCCTTTTGTGCTTGGCTTACTTACTTAGCATGATTTCCTCTGGTTCTTCCCATGTGGTAATGTGCTTCATGCATTCATCACTCCTTTTTAGGGATGCATGGTACTCCATTGTATATATGTACCACAATTTTTTGATTCTTTCATCTATTGATGGAAATTTGGGTTGGTTCCAACTCCTTGCAATAATGAGATGAATAGTGCTGCGATGAGCACTGGAGCACAGATGTCTGGCTGTGGTTTGTTTCTTGCTTCTTCTGGGTAGATGCCCAACAGGGGGATTGCTAGGTCGTATGGTAGCTCAATTTCCATCTGTTTTAGATATCACCAAGTCGATTTCCATAGTGGCTGTACATACATACAGGTCCACCAGCAGTGGTGGTTCCCACAGCCCCTCCAACACATGCTGCTTTCTGATTTTTTGAATGGGTTTATCTTTGAGGGTGTTAGGTAGTATCTCATAGTTGTTTTAATTTATATTTCTATTATGGCTAATGATCCGAAACATTTACTCATATGTTTATTGGCCATTCAGAGTTCTACCCTTGTAAAACTGTTCAGGTCCTTTGCCTACCTCCTGAGTGGGCAATTAGTTTTTCCTTCTTCTTAGCTTGCAAAGTATGATAGAATTTGGTAATGAGGTTTTTGTCTGATGTGTCATTGCTAATGATGCTTTCCCAATCTGAGGGCTCTCTTATTACTATCTTAGTGAATTCTTTTAATATACATAGATGTTTTAGCTTCAGTATATCCCACTTGTCAAATTGTGACTCCTCTGTATTTGTATCCTTCTCTATTTCTGATAGCCTATGTATGTATCCCTGTGCCAAAGTTCTCAGGTTTGTCCCAACACCCTCATTAATGGCCCTAATAATCTGGGGTTTACCTCAAGGTCTGTGATTCACCTTGAGTTTATTCTTGTGCATGGAGTGAGATAAGGATCTTATTTCATTTTTCTGTAAGTAGATATACATTTTTTTCCAACACCACTTATTAGAAAGAGCATCTGCTTCCCATTTGATATTTTGGAGGCCTTTGTCAAACATCAGTTTTCTGTATGCTGATGTTTTTATTTCTGGATTTTCAATTCTTTTCCATTGATCTGGATATCTATAATTATACCAGGACCACACTGTTTTGACAACTGTGGCCGTATAATATGTGCTAAAGTCAGGTAGAGCAAGCCCTCCCACATTGTCCTTCTTCTTGAGGAGTTCTCTGCTCATTCTGGGGTTTTGTTCTTTTATTATTTGTTCTTTGACTCACCTTACAATAGCCTCCAGGCATATGAAAACTTTCAAAGGTCCTTGGATAAATCCAGTCTGGTGTTTTCAAGGGGAAATGTTGAGTAGAAAGATCATGGAAGGGAGGAAAGATGAAGCTGAGTGAGCAAGGTGGGTGGAAGAGGGAGCAGGGGGCCTGGTGGGGAAAGATGGGGGGCAGATGAGCTTTCACTCTAGGTGACTCGGAAGGCCATCTTCTCCCTGGTCATGCTAACCCATTTCTTGTTTTCTTCTCCTGATCCCCTATTGTCTAACATATTTACAAACACAGTCATTCTACTTTCATTTTCACTCTAGAGCATGTAGATTTCATAATAGCAAAGGTTTTTGTCGGTTTTCTTCGTTCCTGTTTACTGAGCACTGCATTATCTGGTATACATTTTGAATGAATGGACAAATAATTTTCCAATTACTGGAAAATACAGACTTTTAGCAACAGGCAGGTCTTCTTTTGTCTGGTATCTGTCCGCCAAGTCCCTTAGCAGCTCCCACAGGCCTTGCTGCTGCCTCAGCCAATCTTGCAGGGCGCGTGCCGTGGGGTTGACCAGGCCCCTGCATTTTCTGTTGTGACCTCTCGGTTTTGTTAGGTCAAATGGCACTTCCTCCAATGGGGAACACGTGCAAGGTAAGTGCACCTTTCTCAGACACACTGTCTCTATGACCATATGTTTCATAAGAACCGTTTAGCTCTGCATGCTCCGGAATTACCTGATTCTATCTGGAGTCTTTATAATGACGAAAACTTTCTTTGTGCTTAACCATAAAAGACTAAGACTTTCTGCTTTTATCCTATTTGTTCTTTGGCTTGCAGCAAATTTGCTGTTGCACTTCACTACCGTCAGAAAATATGTTACGACCCCTGCAAGCCTCGAGTGTCCTCCCCTTTGGGTCTTCCCATTCACCGAGCATTAACTTGGCCTACATCCCTTGGCAGCCAAGTTACCAACTGAACACACTGCATCTTACACCTTGTATCACAGTCCAAGATGTTCCCCTTCAAACAAGTCATCATACGTATACCTTCACTGGGATCATGCTGTCTTCTCTCCCCCACTACCAAATTTGTATGTCCTTCCTCTGCAATTTCTAAAATCCAATCCTATTATAAGGATCTCCCCACTATACCCTCAGCTTTTACACTCAATGTCCCTCCTTGAATGCTAGTTTCCCACCTCATACAGCAAATTACTATTTCTCTTCTTCCCTTCACAGCCAAACTACTTGAACAAGAGAGCCACAGCCTGATTCCATTTTCTCATCTCCCAGTTGCTCAGCTATTCAAGATTATATGCTTCTAACTCTTCACTGAGACCTGTATTACCAAAGTTACTCATGACTTCCGTGTTGCCAGATCCTAGTCACACTTGAAGGTGTTACAGAATTTTGAAATGGTTGACCACTTTCTGGCATTCTTTGACACTTGCCATTCACGTGGATTTAATATTCTTCCCTCTCCTGGCTACCCTCCAATTTCTCTGCTGTCTTAGTTTACATTGACAACACATGATTTCTAACCTTCTCCAATGGTGTTTCTCTAAATCATAGACTAGTCCCTTTACTTTGTCTTGGACTTTGATCACCATGAACATATCGATGTGTATGAAACTTTAATTTCCAACCAGACCCCATTCCTGAGGATCAGAGTGGATCTGCCCGCTAGTTGTCTCCACCTGTATGATTCGTTCAAAACCCCAAACCCGCTGCAGTTGATGCCTACTCAAAGCAACCGTGGAGGACAGAGTTGAACTGCTGCCATAAGGTTTCCAAGATTGCCATCTTGCCGGAAGCACTGCTGCCATCTTGTGATCCAGAGAGGCTGATGGGCTCTAACTGATCTTGTGGTTGGCAGCAGAGTGGTTAACCATTTGGGCCACCAGAGCTCCTTAGGTTCTTAATGCCAAAGTAACCCTTTTCCTACTCATCCCTACCAAGCCTATCCACCTTCTCATTTCCCTTCTCCACTATTCTATTCCTTATTTATTCATCATATAGAAACCTGATCCATCAGTTTTCCAGCTCTTCCCCCACATATTAATCACGATGTCCTCATCATGCTACATTCCTACCAGCTTTCCAATCTGTCTCCTTCTATTCCCAGTGCCACCATCCTAGTCCCAGGGCATGATCTTCTCTCATTAATACTAAAGCAGCAGCTTTACAATTGGTATCCCTGGCACTAGTGGTGCCCACTTCCAATTCTTCACACAACAGTCAATGAGACTGCAAAATGTGCAAGTCCAATCACATTCTTTTGCTTAAAATATTTCAATGGTACTTCTTCTGTCCACAGGATGAAACTTAACTTTCTAGTACATGTCTGAAAAGTTCTTCTAATCTAACCTCCCAGTGTATGTACTTGCAGGGCTCCAGATAACCCACTGTCCTTGGGCCTTGGTGCCTGCAACACTCCTCCTTGCTCTTGTTGACATCATACCTTGCATGATGTCACTTTCTCAAATCTGTGCTAAGTGCCCTTGTGGTACACTCCCATAAAGCCTAATTGTGGTAGTTATATAATCTGGTGTGAATTTGGAACTCAAAAGGTTTCATAGTGAAGGGGTGGAGTCTAGTCTGTCAATCAGATCATAGCCAATGAGACCTCTGTGTGGGCATGGCATTCTCCTGAGAATTCTGGGAATTCTTGGATTTCCTCCTTTGAGGTGAGAGACAGACTGTCTCTCAACTCACTCCCTGAAACATGCGCTACTGGCAAGACACATGGTGCTATGCCCTGGAAACTGGAGAAGCCACATGGACCTACCCTGATACAACCAGACCTCTGGAGCCAGAGAAGCCACGTAGAGACTCCTGCCCATGTTGAGATGCTAACAATGTCACTGGATCCACAAGACTTCCAACCCACTGGCCTGTGACCCAGACTTCCAACCCACTGGCCTGTGACCCACTTGCATTCAGCATCATTGTGTGTTTTGTGAGTCTGAAGAGGACTCTATAGATTGATATCAGACATATGGGCAAATAATGGACTTATGGATTTAATCTGGACTGGACTGGACTGGGATGCTTTGTCAATATTCCATTGCTCTTGCATATAAACCCCTTTTTATTCACATATGAATTTCCATGAATTTGTTTCTCTAGTCTACCCAGACTAACACACTGATATTCCTTCTATCATACCTCTTGTCATCAGTTCTTTAGCTGTCTGACTCCCTGACTAAACAGCAAATTCACAAAGACGGGCCCAAATCTCTTTTGCTCCTGCCTACATCCCCATCAACTAACCAATGCATGGCACATCACTGGAGTTCTGTGTTGGTTGAATACATAGTATGAAAGCAAGCTAAAGTCAAACCCTACATGATTCAGCATTTTGTTCTGTTGTACACAGGCTAATGATGAGTCAGAACCAACCCAACAAAATAGTATCTATGATATGTAATGCCACAGTGGTTTCTATATGGTATTTAAAATTCTATAGAAATTATGTCTAAGAAGAATAATCTGGACTCAGGTTTGATGCTCAGAGACTAAACTAACCATTTTATTGCATATTGGGATAAGGGGGGAAAAGAGTAATAATTTTATTTCTCTACAATGTTCCAATAGGGATGAGATGACTTGCTGTAGGTGTTCTGAAGTCATCTACGAAAAACCAAGGCTGTGGGGGAGAGTAGATTTGGGTTAAACAACTTGAAAGAAATGGTACACATATATCACACTATTACAAAAGGAAATTATTACTACTCTCAATTTCTCTGTGTAAATGTGACAATAAACTTACATATTTTCATGCTGCCAATGTGTTGTCTTGTTTCACTGAGGCATACAGACAAAATATACTCTAACAACCCCCAAGACAAAGAAATTTTTGAATGACAAATTTAGCTTCCAGACGCCAGTGAATGTGTGTCTATGCATATGCATTAATGTTACCACTAAATTACACTAAACTTACACAAGGTAATGTATAATTGCATAATCATATCTATATACATATGCATTATCCATATCATTTTAGTTATATTTGTATACAGCCTATTCTCCTTATTTGTGGACTCCATGCTGAAAAATCTATGTACTTTCTAAAATTTAATTGTCGGCTGAGCCCCGGTGGCGTAGTGGTTGTGCGGGGGACTGCGACCCACTGGGATGGAGGTTCGATTCCAGCTCCACGGAGCAAAGGCTGGGCCTCCTACTCCCACCACCTGAGGGCAGTGATGCCTGCCCCCCCAAAAAAATAAACAAAAAAAAATGTGTCACCTCAAAAATCAACATTGAAAGCACTTACAATTATTCCAGACATGCCCAGAGAGGCTAAAATTGTGAGTCATCTAGCATGCACATTTTCAGCTCAGGTTGAACAAGAACTCGCTCTCCCTTCTTAGTTCAGCTCTCACATTGTTCTAACTGATTTTGCTGTCTGTACATCCCTAAACGTAGTGCTGAAATGCTGTCTAGAGTTACGAAGTGCAAGAAAGCTATGGAGTAAATACGTGGACTAAACTTTGTCCAGACTTAAGTTAGTATTGTTGGTTCTGAGTTCAGAGTCAGTGAATCAATCAAATCCCCAAACCAAACTCACAGCCACAGACTCGATTCCTACTCATAACAACCCCAAGGGACAGAGAGTCTGCCCCTGTGATTTCTGAGTCTGTAAATCTTGATGGGAGTAGAAAACGTAATCCTTCTTCTTGGAGCAGCTGATGGTTTCGAACTGCAGACCTTGTGGTTAGCAGCCGAGCACATAACTCACTGCATCACTGGGCTCTTAGTGAATGAACAGTATATATTAAAGAAGGTATCTTCAAGTAGATGCTCAATCAGGTTATCCCTGTGTCCAACACAATAATTCAAATACATCAGTTTTCCTTGATAGTTCTTCTTTTCTGTCCAGTTTTCACATGTGTACAAAGTGATAAAAATATCACCGCTTATATCAGGGTAGCCTTAGCCCTCAAAGTGGTATCTAGGAGCCAGTGATGTATTCACTGATGTATACACTTTTTCTTGCCAACAATTATATTCTTTCTTGGCCTTTCACAGTTATTGTGGAAGGAGCATCCCCAGATCAAGAAGACAAGATCTTCCCATCTGTGCAAGTGAGCCCCAAAGCAGCCTAGCAGTGACTCTGAAGGCTCCTATCTCCATGTCTTCTTTAACAGCTAGTAGCCAGGATTTGACCACAGGTGGCATTCTGAGGCCAGCTTCCGCTGGAGATGTGTGTAGTGGAAGCAACACAGATAATTGTGGCCATTGTCACCCATCGGGAATGACTCCCATGGGGCCTCTGAAGCTGAGTAGACAGATTCCATTCCTTGGCTGCACCTGAACTATGTGTATCAAATAATGTAGGCCGCCAACAGCTTGGCACATCTCTTGCCCACCTTCCTACCATCGAAGCATCCTATTATCATTCCAGAAGCTGACACTCCTGTGGCCCAAATCAAGATGATGGTAGAAATGTAAAGCCAACTGTTATAGATAAACCAGCTAGTACGCACTTAAATTATATACTCTATTTTCACTTACCTCTAGCTTCTTGCGCATCTACATTGTCCTCTGCAACTTCCTCTTCTTCAGACACAGCATCTAGAACCTCGTTGTGCTGCCTTCGTCTATTTCTTCGATTCCTCCAATTCCTTAAAAATCTATTCACCTTCCTTAGTAAAGGATTAGCCCACCTGCTGGAAGATGAAAAGTTCAAGCAAAACATTATTTCTCTGGCACTGGGTAGCACCCACGACCACCAGAGGCAGTGATGCCCACAAAAAAAATTCTCACTAATATACAAATATGCTTGACACAAAGGATGCATATATGAATTGTGATAAGAGCTGTATGAGCCCCCAATGTTGTAAAAAATGTTTAGAAAATTATGATGGTAATATATGTACAAACATGATTATACAATTGATGTATGGAATGTTAAAAGAAATGAAAGAGCCCTTAATAAAATGATCTAAAACAATAACAAAGAACACATTATTTCTCAGCAGTGATAGAAAGAAATAACCATGAGAGCTAATAAAGAAAAGGGTATTTGCCCGCATAACCCTTTCCAGTTTCCTGTCGGATTTCTAATAGCTTTCATAAATTTGATTTCATAAATCTGATATAGAGTATTACACTTGCCACACCTGTATATATCACCATCGACATTTTTACTCTATAGAGTCATTTTGATCACTTGCTCCTCCACAGGAATGCGGGCCTAGTTCATGTCTCTAACACTGGTGCTACTTGTCCCGGCATAGGTGACACCTTTCTCCAGCCCACAGGGATTTCTCCCCGCCAAGGAACTTCACAATCAAACAGTCGCAATTCCCATTACATTTGAATTCACAATGTTCAGGACACTGGCACTTACTGTCACTGTCATCTGCAATTGGAGTTTGTGCTTCCTAGTTTTTGTGGATGGTGAAGGGAGGCAGCTGAAAGGAGATCACAGGCCAAGAATATGTATGCTCTCATTTAATTTTCAAGGAAAAAAACCCCTCTTCAGTGGGTATTGGACTTCCTACTTTGCAAAGGTCAGCTGAGCCATACAGGTCATCATGACTAGTCAATGGAGATGGCAGGATTTGAATGCAGGTCTGCCTGACAGGATCTCTCTATGGTATCATTCACACTGCAGTGCAGGAGGCTTACCGTGACTACCTGGCACACAATAGTTCTATCATTTTCATTGTTCAGAGAACAATGTTCAAGAAACAAAGTCAAATGTCCAAAGTCACCAAGGCACTCTGTAATGGAGCCAGGAGTCAAATGCAGGCTGGCCTGAATCTAAATAAAACACAATCTGGTCCCAGCTAGTTAGCCAGCCTTTCTTTTCTTGGGAGCATGTCCACGCCATCCAGCGGGGACCTGACCTCCTATCTTTGTATACCCCACATGGTCTGGCACAGAGAGGGAGCTCCGGAAATACAGCTGATCTTGTTTGAGCGTTTGTTTGTTTTCCATGCTTCCTTTTGAACTTAAAGGAATTCTGAGTTATGCTTTCAAACAAATGAAACACAAACCAAGGAGGGGGGAAAAAGCTTGAAGGCAAACGTCAGGAGGAAGGCCCATAAGAGAGAGAGACAGGGCCTGACATATACTATTACGAAGAAGGAATGTCACCAGGAACCAATCCATTCCTCAGCTCATAGAACAGAAATGGACCCCCAAATCCTGAAAGAATTGCTGACATAAGACAAATCTGCCCCTAAAATGACAACTTGGGAGGTAACACTCACTTTTCTCCTCTGAAACTGCATTATAGGGTTGTCAGTGAGCAACACTAGCTAAAACAAACGTGGCGCAGAGAAACACATTATACTCCATTCATCACAAGAAGCCTCCAGCCATAAGTGAAATAGTGAGCAAAGGCCAAATATATGTGTATCTGATTTACCTATGGCCTCTTTATGTTGCACCATTCTATTAGCAGCCTTAACATCATCATCATCATAATAATAATAATAACAGTCAATGAAGTCAATACAGCCCCCAAGGCCTTATCTGAAATTCTTAGTGCCAGATGTGGCTTCAGAATGTGGATTTGTGTGGAAGAATATAATATGATGTGGTGTGATACTTATATGACAACTATAAAGCCAGAAACAACATCTCATAATCCAACACAAGAATACACAAAGTGTAGGAAAACTATGCTAACTGGGAGTAAAAAAATGACCACAAATTATTGAAACTCAGGTAAGGTAAGGTTTTCCTCCCAAGAGTGTTAAGGGGAAAACCATAAATTTGCAGAATCTCCTGAATTTCAGGACAAGTTCCCAGGGGATGCTGCCGCTACTGCTCCAAGAACCCCATTTTTGAGAACTCAGAGAAGTATGAGAATTCGTTATTGTCCTCAAGAAAGTTACAATTGATCCAAAGAAAGAAAACTAATAACAGGAGGCAACAAATAATGATGTGGATTAGGGTATAAGTGCAGAAAGACACTCCCAAAAGGCAGGCAATGCTGGGATCGGTACAGTTAAAGAGCATTTCCTGGAGCAGTCAGGGCCAGTGGGACTGGAGAGAAGTCAAGTCAGTGAAGGGGAGGGAGAACTATCCCGTTATTCCACAGTGACCACTAGGTTAAACCAAATGCATAAAATCCTCCCTGGCTAGAGGGAAACTACATGGGTTGTTAAGAAAAATCGTATTGGGGGGCTACTGGGGAAAAAATCGTATTGGAGATATGGAATGAATACAACACAGCTCCCTCAGAAGAAGAACTTGCAGTATCAGAATACCTGAGTTTATATGGACCCTTCTCTCTGCCTATTTCCTGGCAGCACTGTGGTCATGCATTGCTAATCAGGAGGTCCTCACTGCCATTGAGTCAAGGCTGACTCACTGTGATCTTTAGGACAGTAACTCTTTATAGGAATAGAAAGCCCGTATTTCTCTCATGGAACAGCTGGTGGTTTATAACTGTCGACCTTGCTGTGATCAACCCAGCTCATAACCACTATACCACCAGGGCTCCTTTCAAAACCACCAGTCACTCTGCTGGGGAAAAATGAGGTTTCGTACTCCCCTAAAGAGTTGTAGTCTCTGAAACCCACAGGGAACATTCTACACTGTCCTACTGGGTCGCATTGACTTAATGGCAGTGAGTTGGGGTTTGCGGTTTTTATTTTGTGTAGTAGACACAGTAAGGCACTCAAAGACCAGGTCTGGAGTCCCTGCTCTTCCACACTGTAATTTTGAGCAAGATACAAAATCTTCCTGCCCCTCTCTGTTCTACAAGTCATATGTGATGATGTCTGAAGAAATCCTGCATAAACTATGAAAACCCAGAAGCATCTCTACAACTCACTTCACATGTGTGGTCTCATCGAAGTGCCACATCTCAACCAGGAACCCTTCAGCACAGTAGTAGGATGGTCTCCTCACCCCTGCATCCAGCCTTAGTCCTAAGCTGCAGAGTTTGGAAGCTCTTTTTTTTTTCTTTTCAAACAACTCTTTGGCCAGGATGGGAAAGGGGCAGACATACCATTTAAACTCAGTGTGACAGTTAGATGGCAGAAGCAAATTGCAAACTCCTCCCAAAAAGGGGTGGTTGTGATTAGGAACAACAGGAAACCTAACCAAATAAGTATCTACAGAAGAGATAAAAGAAAGGAAATAAAGATGTCTCCAAAGTTTCTGACCTAGGAGACTAAAAAAAAAAAACAGCAATTTGGTGAGGGGAGACCATTTGGAAGGAGAAAAGTGCACCGCTGCACAGGTTGTAGTTAAGGTGTAAATAGAGCATCTGATTCACAAAGGCAGTTGGGAAGGTGAAACAAGTAAAGATGAGGGTTTTAGGATTTCAGCTTAAGAGGAATTCAGCCAGGGAATCCTAGAATATTCTGGTCAGAAAGAACCTTGGAGATCATGTCTCTAACTCAACTCTCTATTCCTAATTTTTTGAGACAACCAAGACCCAAAAAGGTTAATCCAAGAAATTGGCGGTGGGCACAGTACTGGAACCCAGATCTTAAAATGTTCTTTCAGGTGCACATTGCCACCTCTTTGACATTCTGTGATGGGTGAGCAAGGCTATTGAGGACAGGCACCATTGGGCAAACAAAATAGCATGAGATGAATGCCAATGGTAAGGACAATAATAAAATCTGAGTGACAAAGTTCAAGGCAGGGGCAGTAGGCAAATTGGCTGGGAACTGGAAAAAAGGCCTCTGCATTCTACAATGGGGTTCTTAGTGACTTGGCAACTAACTGTCCTCTTTCATAGTGCTGGTGATTCCAGAATTCTCTAAAATGCTCCTCTTTGAATTCCTCAGACATGAATCCACTTATAATGAGGTTCTCTTATTTCAGTTGCTAAATTGCCTGGACCAGTGTCCAAGAACTGACTTTATCCAAATTTCAAATCTATAATGACTCATGTTAGAGCCAGGTCTCAATGTGTTCACAACCTGACCTGGTACTATTTGATAAAAGTTCTGAAAGCCTACCCATATTTGCCAAATGTATAGACTTCATTTCCCTTCTCCACATTCATAGGTATGTAATTCTAGGAAGCTCAAATCTATCAGCAGTTGGCTAATTACTGCATTAAATAGTATTACTGATTATGTCATATAACATAATGAAATATGCAATTGTGGGGGTCTGAAAGGGTAACTACCTTGTTTTAATTCCAATGGATGAAGACTGGCAATCTTTGACACATCAAATCCTAATTATTTGCCTCTCATTCTAAGAAAATAGTGGCATGAAAACTATTTGCATTCTGAAAAACACATTACAACAGAGAGGATCACACCGCAGGATTTGTCTAAATGCAGGCATTTTCAGTAGTGGCCGTCTGGCAAGGAGCAACGAGGTAAAAATGAAGAAGGATGTGCTTTGTACATCATTTGTGTGCCAGATAATTCACCATCTTAAAATATATATACCTTTTTATTCATTGAAAGACAGCTGAAAGGTTTGTATTTCCATGTCATTTTTTAATTTAATTCTGTTAATAAAAACAACTTGACTCTCTCATTCTCCACCCCCACCCCACCCCACCCCCACCCCGCTGCCTTTTGTTTCCTATCCGCTTGATCTTTTTCTTGCTTCTTCTTTGTGTAAGTCTTAAGTCCACTAGTGGCACTTAAACCTAATGGGGCTTCGGATCCCTATTAATAAGGGTAAAAATAGATCTTTCATAATCTTGACGACCCAATGAGTTGCAAATCACATTTTATATGCTACTTTAATAAGACTACTTGTAGCCACTGCTCAGAAAGAAGTTTTTCCACTAATGTTCTCTACCCAACTATGTAGAAACAGTTCAGGCTAACTTGAGTTCTCTGCGTACTTACCTATTCATTACACCTGCCCTAAGTCAAGTAGAACTAGAAATTCCATTGTAGATTATGCTAAGGGCAAATTCATCCACCTGGGTTTTCTAAGTTGTTGTCACCACTCATTTGGATCCTTTACCAAATCCTATCTTACATGGCTATTTAGATGTGTCACTCTTAGGATTCGCTTGAAGGCAAATGTAAGCTCCTGAGAGGAGGCCTGTTTCCCCAATGTTGACACCCAGCTCAGAACTCAACACAGCAGACACTGAATAAATGATGGTGCATATCACGCATGTGCACCGAATGGATGAGGGAATCTTGGCTGGGGAAGGAACTGACTTCTTCATCTGAAGGACGTTTATGCCTCAGATTACATAATTCCAAGTCTGGGGCTTTTTGGAAAAGGTCAAACTGCAGCACCAGTGATCATTTGGGTTGGTGGGTGAGGAGGGTGAGCAGAGGATGGCTACGTAGAGCACAAGGAATTTTTAGGGAAATGAGACCTGTATGTCACTACATTATGGATTTGTCAAGCCCACACACAACAGTGTGAACCTTAAGGTCAATACTCACTCATAAGTACTGGGCCATCAACTGTGACAAATGAACCCAAAGGAATGCAAAGTTTTAAGGGGCGGGGGAGAGTAAGGGGTCAAGGGGGAAGTGTATGGGAAACCTCAGTGCTTTCTGCACATTTTTTTTCTGTAAATCTAAAACTATTTTAATTTTTTAATAAAACATAAAATTTAGAAATAGTAACAAAAATGTAATGTTGTTCATAAACAGGTAGTCCTTGATTTACAATGGATTTCTCTTTCAATTACTCTTACTCTTTTTCCAGACTTCTTCTGGGGGCCTTTTACAAATCTTATAACAATCCATCATTCATTGGTATTAAGCATAACTTGAATATTGAGACTTTTTTTTTTTACATTTTCAGAATGACGGTCTTTTATCATCAGTTCCCTTATAAATGCGATCTTTACTTGTCTTTGGAGGCTGAAAACCTTATATAAAAATGTGAAGATCTTTTTTACCACATACATGCTTAAATGCAGTTTGCTTTAACTCAAGGAGGTCATAAATTGGGGACTATCTGTATGCTTTCTTGGGGGGTATCCTTAATTCATAATTCAAGCCTTTTAGCTGTTTATATTTTTGTAGAAGGAAAAAAGCAGATAATCTTATTAAGAAATAATACTTTGGGTTTCATTTTAGAAAAAAAAAAATCAGTGGACCTGAACATCCCCAGAAACTCCTTGGCAGAAGGTACCAAAGAGTCATAATGAAGTTTCTTACCCAACTCCCTCTAAATTGTACAGCCTAATCCTTGTCACCTATGTTTAGAAAATGTTTTTCACTTTTATTCATGGATAATCTTTAATATGAAGCTAAGGTTCAAAGGAAAGAAGGAGGGGTCAAACCCTCCATTCCCATTCCCCTGATTACCTAGGGAAGTGGGAAGCAAAAGTAAATGAGAGGCCTAGGCATAGACATAGCCCATTCAGAATAGGAACCTGAAGCGAACATCATGAAAGAATAGCCTGTTACATAGTACACTGCCATAGCTGAAATGCTATGGCCCAGCAAAGGCCTACAACAGGCCTGTTAAATAGGTGTAAGCAATGAGAAAATGGGCTTTGGGGTCAGAGTTCAAGACCCTTTGAAAGTTAGCCTGGCAGGCAAACCACCAAAGTGTCAAATCACTTGATAATTTCCAGAAACTCAAGGCCTCTGACCATCTGATCCACTAAAAATATAAATTACTGTATGCTTTCCAAGCTAATTTAACTTTTCATTCACTCATTCATTCAACAAAAAAATGTATTAAGCATCCACTACATGTAAGCTTTGTGACGCTAACCACAAGGTCAACTGTTCAAACCAGCAGCAGTTCTTCAGGAGAAAGATGTGGGAAATTTTACAGCCTTAGAAACACTCTAAATTTAGGGTCAAACCAATTCAATTACAGTTGGTTTAAATGGGAAGCAGTCCGCTGTAAACAGAGACCACAATAAAGAATATGATCCAGTCCCTTGCACTCAAAGAAAAGCTACATATAAGTAAAAGCAAGACTTGACTCTTCTAGAAAGTAAGGCACAGATGTCCTGTAAATCTTTGGGCTCATTTCAACCATTTTAGGTAAGTTGTGAACTCAACGGGTACTTTTGCTTCGTTGGAGAATTTGAGATCTCATTTTCAGTCACAGAGGATGAACATGCCCAGAGTCTCACTGCCCCTCACCCTAGCCCTAACCCTGCTTGGTATCACCACATCCACTCTGTCCCTGCAGTGGGTAGCTATTTCTAAAACTCACTTAGAAGGATCATGCTAGTTGTGCACTGGAATTTTGCACCACATGCTAAGAAGCAATCTCACACAAATCGGCTTGCAGGCTGACCAAGGCTTGAAGCACCAATGGTAGATACCCATCTATATCACCAGTTCCCACATTTATTTGACTTACTGCCTCCTCTTCAGGAAATGTGAAAGCAAATCAACTCAGGGACCCCTGGAAAGGAACAGCTTTCTGTACTTCCATCCAGCATCCAGCATCATGTCTGTGCATCTGTTTTTGCAACCCCTCTGGACAATTCTGGTGCCTCCAGGGGTAGGGGTGGGGCGATACCACCCACTTTGGCAAACACTGCACAATGGATAGTGATCTACGCAGTGGATAGTGACACTTGTTTTGGGGAATTCTTCTGCTTTATAATGAATACGCAGCAACCCCTACTCTACAGACACCCAGACTGTTGGTTTCTTTGTCTTCCCAGTGGGATAACAGAGTGCCTAGATTACGAAGATGGCTTAAATTGATGGGCAGATCAACTAACATGCATTAAAAAAATTATTATGGTAACTCTACTTTGAGGTTTTGCCCATGAAATAAAAGTATCCAGGCATAATCGCCATGCTTTCTGGAGCTTCTCAGAAATGTGTCTACCTAACAAATCTCCAAATATGCTTAGAAATCAACAAATGAAAGTTTATGTTTGTTTGCCTACCTCCTCCGGCACCAAGAGAAGCAGAATACGGGCAGAAATCCCAGGATGATTATGCTGCCCACACCAAGCGCAAACATCCGGAACATCTGTGCAGACACTGTTGGTTTAATTATAGCCGGTTACTTTGATGACTTAAGCAAGAGAGAAACCAATCTGAGTACTTTTATCAAGTCTGCACAGAAAATAATCAGTTCATAAAGGAAAAGGAGGAGGGGTCCTAATTTACACAGGTAAATATATTTGGCTGCCCAATCAGTGGCAGGACTTTATGACATTGTTTTCTGAATACAATGAAAAGCCACAATTTACACATATGCCCCCCCTGCCTGCCATCCACCCTACAAAAGCTTTGACAAAATGATCCTACTGATTTTGATAACAAATTATTATGAATGCATAGTATATACATTTCTTCCTACGGCCCCAAGTGCCTTTGTCTTGGCCATATGTTCTACATCCTAGAGAACTCAAGGAGTGAATTCATCTATGAACAGTTAACTTGATAAAGGAGCAGCTTATTAAATGTTTACTTCCAGATTGTAAAACGTTCTATTTAAACAAGGAGAATTTGCAGGTGAATGAGCATATTTTATTCCTACATTATTAGAAATGCATTCTAATACGATTGGGGAATTGTGAGTCACGGTTCAATTTTCTTCCTCCACAAGAACGACATCTCTTCACACAGAATAATAATCAAACTGATGTCCACTTACCAACACGGTGTGACAGTGTTAAAATTTAATACTATCTTCGTGATCGGGTTCCCATTGCCATTATTAGTACTAAGTGTTCAATAAAGAACTGTACATTGAATGGGGACTATATAGTAACCCAAAACATGGTTTTGCATACAAGCTTTTTTATAGTATTTGTCAGTGTTCTGTCAGACCCAATACGTTCCTCATGGGACCAACTGGTAATATGCCCCACTAGGGCAGAAAACAGACTGCTTGGTTTTCAAAACTTTCTTAAAGGAAAAATAAAGCAAACTCAAAAATAAAATCAAGAAAAATTCATAAGAAATGATGCAGTCTACTATTAAATGCTTAAATATTGAAGGAGAGCTGAATGGAAAGGATTGCACTCAGGTTCCACCTCACACAGCCTGAAGCCGTGGAGACAGAAAAAAACAAAAGCCAAAGAGGTGGAGCTCAATTCAAAGAACTTGCGCAGGACCAGCTGGTGGGTGCAGAGCCTTAAGAGCAGAGTTGTCCTTGGGCTGGGAAGCCCCGTATATGTGAGCTGGACGTCCCGCATAAAAACATAAGATCGTTCCCTTTTTCAAGGCAGAGATATAATAAGCATGAGGGGATACACTTACTATCCTTTAAAGCGGCGAAGCACTTGAAGGACGCGGTCTCAGAATAACAGCATTTGTAGTGCAGACATGCACTTTCATTTAGGTGCGAGCCGCGGGGGCAAGGCCGAACCTTTTGATCCACCTTTGGAATGCAAGCTGTCATAACAGAAACCCAAAAGAACAGTCGTGTCTCCGTAGTTACTGAGTATTTGCCCTAATGCAATCATTATTTCAAAGCAAGGCAACAGGTGGAAATTGACTAGGACACTTACGGAAAGTACTGAGGGATATTTACAAATAATGATGCAAGTGGACAACTTAGAGTTAAACTAAAACTTGCCACCTGGAGAAAATTTCAATTATTGACAACTTGTTGCTAAGGTAATTCTAAAAGAACTCCAAAATCCTAAGTGATTCAAAAATAATACAGAAGGAACCAAATGACAAGAACAGGTCAAGCCCACTCTGTCCCGACAATTCACAGCTAGTCATTCATTGTAGGATTCAGCTATGCTACAGAAACTCGCTGAACACATCAATGAGAACGAATGCAAGTAGCATTCACAGAGTGGATAGTGAATGATCCTATTAACTTTATATAAACACATACCATGTTGAACTAGAATATTTTAAGTTTTAAGATTCTGGCTGAGTCCCGGTGGTGTAGTGGTTGAGTGCAGGACTGGGGCCCACTGGCTTGGTGGTTCAAATCCAGCAGCAGCTCTCCAGGAGCAAGGCTGGGCTTCCCACTCCCACCAGAGGGCAGTGATGCCCCCCAAAAAAATTCTTCCTTTGAACCCTAAATTCTGAGGCTATCACCTTAAATAGGCAAAGATTTGGGTCATGAACACTAAAATTCAGTCAACTGTGGTAAATTCTTACATATTTCAATAAAAAATAACCTACAAGGGCTGAGCCCCGGTGGCGTACTGGTTGTGCGTGGGACTGCGGCCCACTGGGATGGAGGTTCAATTCCAGCAGTGGGGCTGGGCCTCCTACTCCCACCGCCGGAGAGCAGTAATGCCCCAAAAATAAATAAACAAATAAATAAATATAAAATAAAATAAAATAACCTATAAGCTTGATTTGTGCCTTTGGGGAGGAGTACGGGGTTTCATTTTAAACATCCTTCATAAGAAAAACAAATGACAAATAAAAATGCTAGTATCACATTTTCAGTATGCATTTCCACATCAACAAGGGATGATACAGTGGTTTGAAGCACTCTTTCACTAGTTAGTATAGTTTAGCGTAGTCTTCTGCTTTAAAGATAAGCAATTTGAGAAGCTGAGATAAAAAGAGTAGGAGCGCGACCAGTAAGTTGGTCTAACAATGGCCATCTTAAAGATGAGAACATCAAGGACCGAAGTAATCAACCCATTCAATCACCAGCTGGCCAAGATTCACTTCCCAAACATTCCTGACATGTGCTGTTTGCAACTCTGAAATTTTTTCTTGATTCTGCCCAGTCAAGAGGTGAAGCTCCTCCCCCAGATGGTGGCCAGCATCTAGAATACATACAATGAGCATCGTCCCCACTGGCTCTGTTCTAGCAACACTGCCCAGGAAGGCTTGCAACAGGCTTGAGAAGTGATGCTGGGGACAGAGGGAGCAGGTACTAGTGGCCTACCAGCCAAGTCCAGCTCATAGCAATCCCATATGAAGGGGCTTCAAAAAGTTCATGGGTGATTAAACTACTGAATAGTATGATATCTGGATTGTGTCCTATAAAATGATTTGGAGGTGGGTGAAAGAAAAAAAGAACAATCTAAAAAGAGAGGGAAAGTTCATGGGGGGAAAAGCAATCTTTTTTCATTCCATTTTTCCACAAACTTTTTAAAGCCCCTTCATACACTGCAGAGAAGCACTGTACTCCCTAGGGCTTTCAAGGCTGTGTCCTTTGGGAAGTAGATTGCCAGGACTTTCTTCCTGGGCTGAAAGCATCAATCTCTCCATTAGTAGTCAGGCTTTCAACAGTTCACCCTCCCCAGTGATGAACACTAAGGCCCCTCCTCCTGTTAAGCTGCTTTTTCTTAAGATTTTTATTATATCACGTGGGCTTTTGACGAAGTAAATTATCCTCCAGGCTGAAATTATTGGGATACTGATCACTATGAGGAAGAAAAGGGTAAAATGATTTTTTACCAGTTTAGTTATATCCTTTTATCTAGAGGAAGAAGGAATCAGGTGACCTCTGAACTGCCCTTGCAGTCAGTCTCAAGATTATAATTTTGATTTTCAAGAGTGAACCTTTAAAAACCTATAGTCTAATAATAAAATAGATTTTTATTTATTTTTTTTGGGGGGGGCATCACTGCTCTCCGGTGGTGGGAATAGGAGGCCCAGTCCCACTGCTGGAATTGAACCTCCGTCCCAGTGGGCTGCAGTCCCGCGCACAACCACTATGCCACCAGGGCTCAGCCCTAATAAAATAGATTTTTAATAGATTTTTTTTAAAGTAGAAAGAGTTATCACTTTCAATCATACAAGGGAGAAAATAAATGAGTTGACAGTATTTCCTGTTTTACAAACCTTTTCAAAGAAGATAGTTATGTACGTTGTTTTCAAAAATTTCAATCAACGTAAGCCAGGCATTTGTCTTCAGCTGGAATGGTTTGGTTTGGTTGGGTAAAAAGTTTGACTGCATACACATGATTTTCACTCACCTTACTCATGACTCGAACATAAGCATCTTTGTGAGAATGACACCAGACTGGGCAGTGTTTCGTTCTGTCTTATGTAGGGGTCATTCTACATCGGAACCGATTCCACCTCACCTAACAACCACCACTGCAAGTTGGAGAATTTGGGGGGAAATTCCAGTATTTTATTAGGATTTTATTTAAAGGGGCTTCCATATTCATATGGCATTATTATAGGTTACTTCACTACTATGTGTGTGTTCGTTATACCAAAGAGTTTCAAAGGCTCGTGGAGAAAAATGAAAAGAGAATCAAAAAATGCCCACCTAGTTTATGAAGCCCCCTCATATCTGGCCCTTTCCATCTGGTACCTTTGTAAGCTTTAAAGAGTCGATCAACCATTTGGCCTTGTTTGTGACCAACCCTCGCGATTAGTAAACCATGCTTTTCATCTACACCACATATCACTCTCTTCGAGTTCTCAGTTTGGCTATGGCAGCATTTTGAATTCAGCTGCAGAGCTTGTCCATACTGCTTTTCTCATGGGCAGCAAGGTGCTACAATGCTCTGGCTGCACCTAGTGCACCGAAACACGAAGGGATGCAAGCAAGGGGACAGACTAATTCAGTCACCAAGTCTGTTAAAATTAATTCCATGTGATTTTTAATAAAAGCTTGATGTCTATCATTCACGTATGTCAATGACTGTGAAGCTTCTCCTTGAAAGGGCACCACATGCTGTACAAAAGGAAGCCTGTTTCTTTGTGGTTAATAACTCTCAGGAGTCATCACATGCCTGAAAAAAAACCACATTATCCACGGATTCACAAAAGGGCTCCGTGACTTGAAATCTGGAAGTCTTATCATTAAAACAGATGGGGAAACATCTGGTATGTTCCATCACATCAGCACCACACAGTACACTACTGAATGCCACCAAAGACATCTCTTTCACGATCCTAGGACAGTGAGTAAATAAATGTAAGGCAAGGCCATTATTTTATGAAGAGGCACAAATATCTATTGACTGTCTTACAAATGTTGCCTCAGCTCACTCTCCCCATTCTTTATGGTAAGTCTCTCTGCTTTAAAGCTGAGGACAGGGAAGTTCAGAAGTGATCTTGTCTGAGGTGAAGGGTGGACACTGCTTCCTCAGTGTGTCACTACTGTCTTCAAAGCATGAGCATTGATATAGAGGGTAGGGGCAATCAAACAAGAACTTACTTGTTGGAGAAAAAAATTTTAGCAGCAGCTTCAGTTTACCCAGAATTTGGCCACCACTGTTTTCCTTGTTCCATTCAGCATACTCTTCAGAAGAAACAGAATCTGGGAATCCTTGAGAAGAAATAAAATTATTAATGCCAACATATAAATCATTTCTCCCTTTGGGATGATATCTAATAATAAAGACTTCCCATAGTTCTAATAACTCATAACAGCTTAGACTAATTGTCATTAATCAAAAAGTACTTAAGCTAGGACTGAGCCCCGGTGGCGTAAGTGGTTGAGTGTGGGACTGCGGCCCTGTGGGCTTGGCAGTTCAAATACAGCGGCGACTCTCAGGAGCTGCACTGGGTAGCTCACCAGAGGCAGTGATGCCATAAATAAATAAATAATATAAGTACTTAAGCTAAACTCCCTATTGTAATGTTGGATACTGGTTTTCAATTGTAACTCTGCTAGCACTGGCATTAAGAGGCCTCGTCTACTGATAGTTTGGAAACAGTATGTATTCAGATTAAATCAGCCATTGGCACAAATCCTATCACCAAAAAAAAGTTTGAAAAGATACTGGTTACAATGGTTGTGTTTAGTTCTTACTTCCATGAATCCTGCCTACATAAAAGAATATCCTTCTTACCCACTGTATGGCCATGCATCTGTCATCCAACATTTTCTACCTCTATCTTTAATAACTTCACAGTAAATCCATCATATAACTTTGGTAATTATTTAACAAGTCTCCCACAGGAAGACATTTGGGTTTTGCCTACTTTATCAATATGACCAAGAATATAGCATTGATTATCATCCAGAGGGCAAGAAAAAAAAAAACACAAGCAACCCACCACCATCAACTCATTCCTAACTTACAGAGACCCTATATAGTGGTTCCAAAATTGTCAATCATTCCAGGAACATGCAACCTCATCTTGCTTCTGCAAAGAGGCTGGTGGGTTTGAACTGCAGAGCTCGTAGTGAGCAGCCCCACACCTAACCCACAGTGTCACATACATCTGCAGCTATTTGTGACAAATTTCTTAGGATAACATCTTTACAAATGGCTCCTGACCATGGCCAAAATCCCTTCTAGAAAGACTGCACTGCTATGCACTTCTACGTACACAAGTACCAGCTGTCATGCATGCCTACCTCCTCCTTTCCCCTCGCCCCTTACCAATATGCAACCAAAAAGAAAAAAGAAACCTTTCTTGGGTTATTATTTTCATCTTTGATTATCCATCATGGTAAATCTTTCAAACAATTTTTTTGGTATAATAGAGAAGTTATTCCTGAATCCACCATGAATGCTACAAATGATTTTATTTCCCCTTTGACCCATTTTAAAGGATGCCTTTTAAGGCTTAGTGGTGGAGTGGTTAAGCATCGGGTAGGTCACCAAAAGGTCAGCAGTTTGAGGCTCCCAGGGAGAAAAGAGAGGCTTTCTACTCCCTTGAACAGTGAACAGTCTCTGAAACCCGACAGGGCAGTTCTTCCTGCCCTTTAGGGTCACCTTAAGTTGGCATCAACCCGGAGACAGTGCAGTCGGTGGTTGACTTCCTTTTCCTTTACCTGATTCTCATTAATTTCTTACTGTTCTTCAGTTGCAACCCAGACAGAAGTCATATTATCACGAAATGTAAAGTGTTTTGACACCTTTCTCTTATTGGACTGCTGGGAACTTCTAAAAGCAGAACGAAAAATAATGGCTGTGGTAACACGGGATTCTTGGATTGGATCACTCCTGACTGCACACCAAAAATATGGGATTAGAAGCCAGCCACAAAAGGGCCCTAGTGGAGTGCTTCCAGCACAGGAAGCAAGAGAGGTGACTGTCACCAGGCACGCAGCTAGAACTATAGTCACATTACATCACCTTTTGGCACCTTAGTTATTAAGAGATATAATTTTAAATTTGTATTTAATCAATGTGGTTTGGAAATCTGAAAAAAAAATATAAAAAATGAATCATGGGTTGTTTGAAGAGAAAGTATACTAAATCTATAGTACAAATAGTCCTCGCAGAAATAAAGAACTCACACTGAACACAGTATTTTGTAATGCTACTTGAAATAGAAGGTTAAAGGGCTCCGGGAAGAAGAAAATAAAACGCACAATTTACAAGAAGAAGGGGGGCACATGGAGAGGCAGAGGGCATGGATGCCGGGATGAGGCACAGGTGTTGAGGGAGGTGGTGCCGGTGTGAATGCAGGGGGCAGTTGTGGGGATGGAGCACAGGCGTGGGGGCAAGTGGCCCATGTGTGGAGGGAGGGGACACAGGCATAGTGACTTGAGGGAGGGGGCCGGCAAGGAGGCAGTGGAGCAGGAGTAGATAGGAAGGACAGATGTTGTGGGTGGGGGCACAGGGGCAGTGTCAGGATGAAGGCGTGGAGGCGGGGGAGCAAATGTGAAGGCTTTCGGTACAGGTGTGCATTGGACAGTCAGAGGAAAGGGATGCGAAGAGGGTAGGGGCAGGTATTGGGCAGTGGGGGGAGGCTGGCGGCACAGGGGTAGAGGCAGGGGAGAAGAGTGGAGGCAAGGATCGCAGGAGGGGAGGGGGCTGGCGTGGAGAAGAGCAGGCATTGAGGCGGGAGGTGCAAGTCGAAGGATGGGGGCACATGTGTCAGCAGGGGCCGCAGGCGTGGGGGAGCAGTCTTGGAGTCAGGGGGCACAACTATGGAGGGAGGGTGCTCAGCTGTGGAGACAGAGGGCATAGGAATGGATGTAGGGGGAGCCGGTGTGGAGGCAGGCTGCGCATGCGTGGAGGGAGGCAGTCATGAAGGCGGGCTTGAAGGCAGGGGCGCAGGCACAGAGGGAAGTGGCGCTAACTGGAGGGAGGGTGGGCAGGCGTGGATAGGGGTGGAGTCGGGTCCTGCTTGGAGAGAGGAGGGGCAGGCTTGAAGGGAGGGGGACAAAGGCGAGCAGGGGCAGAGGGGCGGGCAGGGGGCAGACCTGATGGGGTAGAAGCAAAGGGAATGGAGAAATAGAGGGGGCAGAAGAGGGAGGGGCCCTGGCTTAGAGGGAGGGGTAGTAGCACTGAGTCCCAGCAAAAGAGGGCCCTTATGGTGGGGAGAAAATGCCCATGAGGGGGCAGAAGTCACCAATGAGCATTAGCAAGGGTGTTCTGAGGAGAGGTCAGCCTGAGGCCGAGGGAAAGGCGGGAAAGGCAAGGGTATGAAGCCAGTCCTGAGGGACCTTGAGGAGCCGGCCAAGCCCGACCTGGTCTCCTCAGCCATAGGCCCCCCTGGCATTCAGAACCCCTTCCCCAGCCCGGCCCACAGCCCCGATGCTGTGAAGAACCTTCCAGCAGGGCCCGCAGAGCTGCGAATGTGCCCAAGGCCTCAGCCCCGCACCCACAAACATGTCCCCTCCACCCTGCCAAGATCTCTGTCCCCGAACCTCCTTGAATCTCGTAGGCCCCAGACGCTCCGCACTCCACGCCGCCACGAAGGCCGCCGCACCCCCTCCCCCCGCGCCGGCCCCGCTCTCGGGATTCCCGCCCCTCAGCCGCCATCTTCTCGCCCCAACCCCAACCGTGTTTCTCAACCCTGGTTGTCCCCCAATCCCAACCGCCTCAGTTTCCGAACCCCACTTGACTCGCCAGTCCCAACCGCCTCAGTTACTGAACCCCGGTTACCCCTCCCAGTCCCAATCGCCTCAGTTTCTGAGCCCCAGTTGTCCCTTCCATCCCAAGTGCCTCAGTTTCCGAACCCCGGTTGCCCCCCCCCA
>PVJH01019652.1:0-42308 GCA_004026705.1 Nesogale talazaci
AGTGTAAGGAGAGGGAGGGGGCCTGTAAAGATGGTTCTGAGACATCTGCTGTTTGCACTAACTTGCCAGCCGGGCAGAGCTGCTGGGTGGCGTGCTGTGCAGTGTTCCCTGTAAATATTATGACTTCAAGGACCGGGGCGGGGTCCTGGGGACTTGAAGGAGACTGGCAGGCTGGCCCTCCGCTGGGTCCCTAAGTCCTGTGAGGCGGAGGCAGAAAGCAAGGAGGCCAGGGCAGGGTGTTTGTCCTCCTCTCTTTAGGAAAGCGGGTGCTCAGAGCTGGTCCCGAGGACAGAACATCAGATGGGGGGGGTGAGAGGGAGGAGGTCCCCTGGGACTTTGAAGAAGTGGAAGGCAGAGTGCTTTCCCGGGGGAGTGGAGGGGTGGGGGCAGTGTGTTTTAGCTGGCCCAGGACTTCTCTGGAGGGCAGTTCTGGAGTCAAAGACCAAGGCTGCCTTGTGGGCAGGCCAAATGGATCCAGCTTGGGCGCTTAGCCCTTGTGTGGCCGGGAGCAAGTCCCTCCACATCTCTGAGCACACAGTGGGGAGTGGGTATCAATCTAATAGGCAGCGGGCAAGCAGGAGTTGAGCTGAGCTGGTAGCTGCAAGATAAGTGGTTCCTGCTCCCCAGGGGAGAGGTGAGACTCCCTATCCCACAAGAAGCGGTAGGACTCCCTCCCCAGGAGTCATGCAAGGAGAGATGGGTCCCGTGAGCACCGAGAGGGTTTGTTTCTTTTAATCCTTCTACTGGGGGTTCTCACAGCTCTTACCACCACCCATCTATTCATCCACCCATTGTGTCAAGCATCTTTGTACGTTTGCGGCCATCATCATTCTCAAAACATTTTCTACTTGAGCCCTTGATATCAGCTCCTCATTTCACCCCCTCCCTCATAATTTGTATATATATATATATATAATTATATAATTTATATATATATATATATATATTTCATGCCTTACACTGACCACTGTTTCCTTTCACCCACTTTTCTGTTGTCTGCCCCCTGGGGGTAGTTGTATATAGACCATTGTAATCACGTCCCCTCTCTTCCGCCACCTTTCCCTTCCCCTCCTGGTATCTCTACTCTCAATACTGGTCATGAGGGACTTATCTGTCCTGGATTCCCCATTTTTCAGCTCTTATCTGTACCCGTGTACATGCTCTGGTCTAGCCGGATTTGTAAGGTAAAATTGGGGTCCTGATAGTGGGGTGGGGGGAAGTATGAAAGAACTAGAGGAAGTATTTCATCGGTGCTGTACTGAGCCCTGACTGGCTCATCTCTTCCTTGTGGCCCTTGTATAAGGGGATGTCCAATTGTCTCCAGATGGATTCGGGGTCTCCACCCCGCACTCCTCTTCACTCACTGATGTGAGATTTTTCTGCTGGGTCTTGAGAGGGGTTTTGTTGCTGTTTTGTTTCAAAGTCATTGGAATCGACGCTGTGGCAGTGGATTTGATGGGGCTTGGTGTGGGTTTGGTGGTGTAGGAGGTGGTGCACTCAACTGCTCACCAGACGCTGGAGTTTCTAGTCAACGACCCAAAGGCACTCCAGCAGAAAGGCCTGCCGATGTACTTCCGGAAAACACCAACCCCAAACTTCCTGCCCTGGCATTGGTTTCCCTAACTCCTGCTGACCCTGCACACGGAGTCGAACCTCCCCTGCAGTCTCTGTGGCTGTGAGGCTTTACAGGAGCTCACAGCCTCATCCTTTGCCTGTGGACCAGATGGTCAAGGGCATAGCGTCCACCTCTCCACCAGGTCTCCTTCCCAAACATCTCAGCGATTGAAAGCCGGGTCGTCGGCTGTGCTCGGACCCACATGGGGGTGCCTGTCAGGTCGTGGCAGCTGGGTTCTAAGGCCATTTAAGGCAGCAGTCAGCCCCTGGGTGGCCACACCGGACCTAGCGTGGCAGGAGAGGAGAGGAGTCCGGTCCCTCTGTGCTTGAGCCCCTGAGCAGCCCAGTGATGTAGGTTTCCCCTGCTTGAGTCTTGTCCCCAAGTCTGATCAAATTCCTTCGTCATATGCACCACGGAGCCAGCTGGTCCCATCTGTGGCTGTGAGCCCAATGCTGTGTATTTATTATGAAATATTTCTCAGGCTCCTCTCCTGGGGCCTGCGGACTTCAGGCCCTTTGATCGGTCTCTTGATTAATAGCTATCCGTGGGGCCTTTCTGGGTTCGGAACTGCAGGGAATGGGAAGCAGCTAGGTCCTGAGACATGGAGAGACATAGCGGCGGGCCTGAAGGTGACATGTACGCACATGGGTACGCGTGTGCATAGAGAACGTGTGAGCTGTGTGTGCGCGCATGCATTGTGCGTGAGCACATATGCGTGCATGCATGTCTGTTTTCAATGCCCTCCTTAGCTGAGTCATTCCGAGGACTGTGCAGGAGCTGTGTGGAGCCTCGTGAGCCCCATGGGAAGGCCTCTTTCCATCTGGCACTCCTCTCTCTGGAGAGGTGGTCTGTGCCCAGCGTGCCCCAGCCCATGAGGCAGCCGGGAGCTCGAGCACCTCCTGACATCCCGAGACTAGCAGTGTGGGTCTCCCTCTCTGGCTCCTTCACCAGCGAGGTGGGGGGCAGCAGCGGGCAAGGCACCTTGACCTTCATGTCCCACACCTGCGTGTGGTCTGGGAAGCAGGGCTCAGTTCTCAGAATGCCTCACTGTGAGACAGCTCCTCCTCTGAGCATTCCCTGGAGCCCAGAAATCCCATCTCCCCAGCAGGGACTGCACCCTGGGACCTGGGCTACAGGTTTGGGAGTGTGTGTGTGTGTGTGTGTGTGTGTGTGTGATCTCAGTCACCTTGACACTCTCCCATGAACCTGAGCAGCCCTCACGGCAAGGCCAGGATGCAGCTTCCTCTCTACAGGATACTGGGATGGGCATGTACAGGGCCTGTCCAGGGACATGGAGCAGTGTCAGGAGGCACAGACAATCCCCCAGTCTTCCAGCTCCAAACTCTTTTAAAGGAGGTTAAGTGCAGTCTGGCTTGGGGACTGAGGGGTAGAATATTTTAAAGGATTTCTCTAGAACCAAAAAGCTGTCTGCTCCTTGGTTGGGAGAAGGGGGTCTGAGGGCTACAGCCCTGGTGTGCAGGAGGAGATATTGAGCTGCGGGTGCCCAAATCTGAGGATGTTCAAGTGTGTAAAATGACACAGTATTTGCCGGGTACTTTAAGTCACCCCTACATTATGTTTAATAAAACCCAATACAGTGTCAATGCGATGTAGACAGCACTTTACCCACCCTCTTAGACTTTGTTTTTTTGGGGGAGGGGCATCACTGCCCTCTGGTGGGAGTGGGAGGTCCAGCCTTGCTCCTGGAGATCTGCTGCTGGATTTGAACTGCCAAGCCTGTGGGCCGCAGTCCCGCACTCAACCACTACACCCCCGGGGCTCAACCCATGCCACCGGGGCTCAGCCCGCCCCACCCCACCCCCCTTAGACTTTGAAGGGATTGCTTTCAACAGTTAACTGCTCTTGGAAAAATGATCTGTAATATGATCTGTAATCTTAAAAAAAAAAACAAAACAGAATTCCGTCCCCACTTCCGCTGTGTATTTAATTTTTTTCAACCTTATCACCTTCAAAGTAGTCTTCGTCACACTTAGTACACTTGTCAAACCTGTGATTCTGCTCTTGGAAATATTTTCCAAACTCATCTGTTTGGAGGGCTGACAGCACCTCCCTCATTTTTTTCTTCACTTCTTCTACATCCTCAAATTGCTGTCCTCTCCTGCCCCTCTGCATTCACAGAAACGAAAAGAAGTTGCACAGAACGAGGTTAGGTGAATCAGGTGCATGAGACAAGAGAGGCAGGCTGTTTTCTGCCAAAAACTGGTGCACTGAGATGGCTGCTCGAGCAGGTCCATTGTCGTGGGGGCAAAGCCAGCCCTCCATCTGCCCCAAATCAGGCCTTTGTGGTTGCACACTGTTACGCTATCTTTTCAGATCCTTTCTATATAAACCTTGATCAACAGTCTGACCTGATGGAATGACCTCCAAATGCACTGTCCCTCTCACATCAAAAAAACAAATGAGCATCGTCTTGAACTTTGGTTTTGCTTGACGAGCTTTTTGGGGTCAAGTTGACAATGGTGTCTTCCACGGTCTTGATTGATGCTTGCTCTCTGGGTCATAAGAATAGCACGATGTCTCATCACCAGTAATGACCTGGGAGGGAAAAATCTGGTTCTTTCAAAGCACTGCATGTTTCCACAAGGCACAAATTTCACAGGGACCCTTCCCATTCCCCATATCTTCCATTAAAATTCACTGAACAGAGCTCCAAGGCAGTCCAGATAACTTCCCCATCTCTTCAATGATTCGCAGTCTGTCTTTGAGCACAAGTGCACAAATTTTGTCAACATTTTCGTCTGTTTGGGAAGTTGACGGACATCCAAAAAGAAGTTTGTCATCAATTGACGTGTCAATATTTTTGAAACAAGAAAATCTCTCATACACCTGAGTTTTTTCCTGACAACATTTAACAGCTGCACACACACTGTCTTTGTAAATCGACCAACACACACACATACATACATACATACACACACACACACACACACACACACACACAAAGGTTAGAACGAAGCTCCTTTTATGGAAAATTCACTGTGACCAGAGAGAACCTTTCAAGGTGATGCCACTGGCTGCACTAACTCAGAGTGAGTTGTTCGATGCTTGCCTAGCAGGAAAAAAAAATGTGTCCTGTGAAAACTATGCCCTGAGGAGCTTCTTTCCATTTTGAGGGAGGTATCCCCTTGTATTTTTGGTTTGTCTGCTAGAGAGCCAGGGGCAGGGCAGGAGGGGCAAAGGGGGGCCCTGGGACAGAAGATCCGCGAGGGAAGGAGGGCTTCAGAGGTGACCATCCTTTTCCTTCCGTGAGATGAGGCCCCTTGCTGAGTTGGAGCAATGGAGCAAGCCTTCATGGAGTTGAAAAGAGGCTGCTGCAGGGAGGGTGGGAGTAAGGCCCAGGTTAGATGCTCTTTCACTTATTCAGGTGAGGGCTACCCTGAGACAGGGCCATGGACACACAGGTAGTGAACCTCTCAATGCAAAAACAGAGACGTGTGGCTGAGTCTGCTACAGCGGCCGTGTCAGAGGTGGGACCCAGTGCAATGTGTGTGTGGGGGGGGGGGGGGGGGGGGGGGGGGGGGGGGGGGGGGGGGGGGGGGGGGGGGGGGGGGGGGGGGGGGGGGGGGGGGGGGGGGCGCAGGGAGAGAGACTGTGCTGATGAGGTTATTTCGGAAGCTCTCGAAGGCAGCAGCCATTGCAACCACACACAGAGCTGATAGCCTGTGCCAGCCCTGCTGCCCAGTCTTGAGCCCCTCCCAGGAGCGGGGGTGACCAGAGTGGCTGCTGTGGGCCCACTCTCTCTCTGCAGGGAGACACATCTTTGGGGACAGGCTTTTGGGACTTGTTTACATAAGCCAGCTGCTCTGCGACTTCCACCTCCCGGGAACCCTGGCGTGGGCTGAGGGAGCGCAGAAGCCAAGGGCAGCGGTGGGCTGCAGCAGATGCCAAGCCCTGACCCTGCAGCCTGGTGCTGGGGGGACTGAGACCCCTGGACTCTGAGGATGAAGTCCCCGCCATTTCCTAAAGGGGGCGGTGGGGAACCTGCCATCCTCCAGCAGTGGAAGATGGTGCCTATATGTCTGAATGTGTTCACAGTTGACACACATCGTTGTCTTGGCACCCTCACGGAATGTTTGAGGATGCAGTGTCATTGTCCCCGTGTGACAGCGGAGAGGAGCGGGGCTCAGGGATGCAGAGATTTGCCAAGGTCATGCTGGCTAGGGCAGAGGCTAGGGCCGAACCCAGGTCAGCTATTGCTTGGGCAGACACTCTGCTGTTCCTTGGTAGCGGTGGGCTCCTGCTTCCCTCCCGCACCTGGTCAAAGGTCAGGTCACCCCTTCTTAGAGGTCCTCCCTGCATGGTGATGACATCAGTCACGGGGTTTCCTGGGCCTGCCTTCCTCGCTCTATTTATCAACTCATTTCATCCCCACGCCAGTGTCAGGGCTCAGCTCCTTTCTGGGGAGAGGTGGGTCTGAGGCACCAGCGTGCGTGGAGTAGAGCTGGGGTGGGGGGGCTGTTGGCATTCTCGGGGAGGGAGGGTAGGCTCTGTGAGCGGGGTCACGTGTGTATCCCAGCCGTTGCACCCTATCTGCCCCCTGCCCCTGGGGCCCAGTCACCTGCCTGACTGAAGTGCGCGCAGAGGGCCTGGCCCGTCAGTTCCCGCCTCTTCTGTGTCACCCTGTGCCTATGGTGTGTCTTTACCCGCTTAGGAAGTCAGCGGTGTTTCCTAACCTGGGTGCCAGAGAAGGGGGAGGGCGGAAGGGAGCGGGTTCCAATGCTGTGTTCAGGATGGGGCAGCTCTGCGACTTGTTTGGGGGGGAGAGGGCTTCCAGGCCCTTTTCAGTAGGACCATGGGGTGGGTCTGAGCCAACAACCTCTAAGCTGGTCGCCTCCCAGGGACCCCGGCTGCTGTTTAACCCCTCATCTCACTGCCGTGGGTCTGCTCCGACTCACAGCAACCTCGGACAGGGTAGCCCTGGCCCCGCGGGTGCCCGAGACGGCCACTCCTGTCCCAGTCCATTGTCTGGAGGGACGGATTCCAAGGGGGCGGTGTCTGCATGTCCCCAGGGCTCAAGGACCTGCACCTGGAGCTCCGTCTTTTTGCGTGCATTGAGCTGGCGTCCCCTTGGAGCCCTGGATCGCTCTGCAAAGCGAGGATAATGGAGTTGTTTCTCGCCTCTTCCTTCCCCTGGAGGTGCACGCTGTCTGTACGGCTGCTGCTGGGACCGGGTGCGGAGCTGGTTCTGATTCACATGGACCCAGTGTGACCCAGTGTGATGGCGTAAAACTGCCCCACAGGCTCTCCCAGGTCAGGAGCCCCGTGGCATCCTGGTAACTGAGCACCCCACGACCGGCAGTGAGAAGCCCCCAGCAGTCCCCGGGAGAGAAAGAGAGACCAGGATTTCTCCTCCCATGGACCACACCCATCTCAGGAAACCCCAGGGGACTCAGTAGGAGCCCACAGGGACTCCCCAGCGGTGGCTTTGTTGTCTTTTCTCCCTCAGAGTCACTGGTAGGTTCGAACCGCCAACCTTCCTGCTCGCGGCCGAGGCCCCTGGCTACCTGCATCCTGAGAGCAGAGTGGGTGCAGAAGCCTGCAGTGGGGTGTGCAATCCTGTCAAAGCACAAGGGGCTCGGCTCCAGACACCTGCTTCCGCGGGAGGCTCTGGTTTCCAGAGCGTCTGCTCAGAAGTTGGCCGGGAACTGGCGGGGGGGGGGGGGGGGGGGGGGGGGGGGGGGGGGGGGGGGGGGGGGGGGTGCTCTGCGTGGAGTTCCCAACTTCCTCGTTGCCAAGCCTGGCCCTGTTTGAAGGCCTCATCGCCCATGGCTCTGGCCCCGTGAGGCAGCCCCACCCCGTCCCACGCGCTGCGCTGCGCTGTCACGGAGCCTCTCTGACAGCTCCCATTGTCTGCCTCACCCACGCGCCTCTCCACACCTCCCCTCCGTCTCCCACCGCCCCTAACCCTGCACAGCAGAGAAAGTTCTGGCAAACCCACCTGCTCTGCAGGACCCAGGGACCCTGCGCCTCCTGCTCCCAGTTCCACTCGGGCTGCGGGAGGCCCCCCTCCCAGAGCAGAGGGCTCCGTGCCCTCCCTTCAGAGTAGCAGAGAGAAGCTGCAGAGACTTCTCAAAGGCTCCTTTTCCCTTTCCTTCGGGCGCTTTCTGCATCAGCTCCCCCACCCCTCAGCATCCAGACCTCTGCTCACAGAAGCCGGGGGGGTGGGGCAGGGAGGTAAAGTTTTTGAGGGGCCTTTGCCCCTCGCCCCTCCACTGGAGGCTCTCTCCCTGTAGACCCTGTCCGTGAAGGGGTGAGTGGGCGCCAGCCCCGAGCCTGGCACACGTTCAAGCAGCTCTCGCAGGTGATTTGAGGCCCAAGCCTAATCACCAGTCCCAGAAATCCACTCATCTCGGAGAATGTCAGGCCGGTTCCCGGAAGCTGGGCTAGGACACTCTGATAATGAGCGCGGCGGGGACAGCAGCACTCACAACACAGGCGCTTGTTGCCGAGCCAGCGTTAGCTTAGCGCCTCTGTGCCGCTCTCTATTTTTAATAATTGATGTCACTCGCATCTGAATGTTATTTCTCACCTCTCTTCTCTAATCCTCACACTAGCTCTGGGTGATAGGCAGGAGTTACTGCTTAGCGGCTCGGTTTTATCCCTGGGGGAAACAAAGGCATGAAGAGACATCAGTGAAGACAGTGTTTGGTCAGTCGAGGCTGAAGACAATGTTTGGTCAGTCAAGGCTGGGCAAGACCCAGAGCCCAGGCTTGGGCCTCCTCCCCTTCAGCTGTTGAGTATTTCTGGCAGAGTCCTAGGTTGTACTGCTGAGACAGGTCTTCCCTAGGGCGTGACAAGGTGCCTACCTGTGGGCAAGGCTAGTGAAACCTATCTCAGTCTTGTTTCAGCGATTCCCTCCACCTATCTCCCCACCTACCCCAACCATTCACCCATCCATCTATCCATCCACCCCGTCTATCTACCCATCCACTCATCCACCCACCCACCCATCCATCCATCCCCCATCTATCTACCCATCCACCCCTCTATCCACCCCTCCATCTATATACCTATCCATCCACCCATCCATCCATCCATCTACCCCATCTATCTACCCATCCACCCTTCCATCCATCCACCCATCCATCTATCCATCCACCTTGTCTATCCACCCATCCACCCCTCCACCCATCCATCTATCCATCCACCTTGTCTATCCACCCATCCACCCCTCCACCCATCCATCTATCCATCCACCTTGTCTATCCACCCATCCACCCCTCCACCCATCCATCCACCCACCCATCCATCCATCTACCCCCATCCATCCACCCATCCATCCACCCACCCATCCATCCATCTACCCCCATCCATCTATCCATCCATCCAGCCATCCATCCATCCATCTACCCCCATCTATCTACCCATCCACCCTCCTATCCATCCACCCATCCATCTATCCATCCACCCTATCGACCCATCCACCCCTGCACCCATCCATCTATCCATCCATCCCGTCTATCTACCCACCCATTCCATCCATCCATCCATCCAACCACCCTATCTACCACCACCTCCACCCCCACCCCAAGTCCTGTACACATCAAGAAGATGACTTCTTGGCTCCGGCAGGGTTCTCTGATCTGCAAAGGAGTCCCTGAGTGGGCTAAGCCTTCTACTGCAGACCCAAAGGTTGACGGTTCGAGTCCCCTTTCCTTCTGAAAGGCCAGGTCCGACGACCACCCTACGGGGCACAGTTCTACCCTGGCATGCACAGGACTGCCAGGAGCTGGAACCAACTGGACAGCAGCTGGCTTGGCTTTCCTGTTCTGAGAAAGAGCCAGCATGTGTCTGGAGGTGAGCACTTAGGTCTCACAGCAGAGAGGTGTGGGCTGTGTGACCAGGGAGGCTGTATTTAGGAGGAGTCCCTCTGGTGGAGCTGAGGTGCCCTTCCTTCCTCCTCTCTCCCTAGGGCACTTGGGAAGACAGGGTTCCTGAGCCTCCTCCACCGCTAATTAGGGTTTGACTGAGTTTGAACCAGTGGAATGTGGGTCATGGGGATACTTGCTGTGAGAGCCGTGAGAGACACCACTCTGGGGTCTGGCCTGTAGACACATCCTGTGACTAACAACACCCCCCACAGGCGTGTGGTTGGGGGGGGGGTTGGGCTGTGAGAGGGCATACAAGATCCCCCTGCTACGGAAAAGCAGCACGGTCCCGGGAAGCCTCTCCCAGCTGAGGAGACGTGAAGTGAAGAAGCAATCACCATTGTTCCTTCAGGGAAAATGGTGAGCATTCCCAGATCGCAAAAAGAGCTGACCAAATCACACCTAATAAAACCTGAAAGTGCCACTCGCATGCCCTGTTCCCAGATGGAGCTCATAGCTCTGCTGGCTGCATGCTGAGATGCTGTGTCCAGAGAAGGAGCCGGGCAGCGCTCAACTGGGTGCTTGCGGGGGGAGGAGGGGGTGCGGGCAGGGATGAGCTGCCTCTGTGACAACCCCTATTGGGGAGGCTGCCGTGCTCCAAACCCACAAGCCTGTCCGAGGGCACATGGGGAGGCTGTCTGCTCTCGTAAAGCTGTATGGCCTGGGTGAGTTGGCCTCGACTCGGTGACAGGAGGTGTGCAAAGTCGACAGTAAACGCCTTTTCACCTCGGCTGCCCCCCATAAAAGTGAAACTCCTGTTCAGATTTCTCTCGATTAGGGAAACTAGTTCTCTCACGTTAGGCCTTTCCTAAACTCAAAGTGGTATCAAGCGAACTTTCAACAAGACGGTGGGGTGGGGGATACCTGCATGTTACATGAGTATATGGGTGTGCACATGTGCGTGTATTTAGAAGCATATGTCCATGCCAGTTTGTGTATGCTGCACATGTATCCGTTTATCTAATAAAGCACTTGGGCACGCAGCTTCAGATACTTCCTCAGCATAGCCAAATGCCTCAAGGGATTCTTTTGGTGGGTTTCCCGGGGAACAACTTAAGTCGGTTGGCATAACATAGCTCAAGAAAGATCTTGTTCCATGTCTTAAGTTTGATGAGTGACCTCTGGGGTCTTGGAAGCCTGCAAACTCTGGTCTCTCCTTGGGTGGAGCAAAAGAGAAAGAAGAAAGCCCAAGGCTTGAAGAAGAAACTCGTCTACGGGACCATGGACCCACAGGAACCACAGCCCCAGCTACCCGGAGACCAGAAGAACTAAATGGTGTACAGCTGCCACACTACCCACAGTTCTGACCAGAGTCTCCATGGTTTGTCCCAGATAGAATGGAAGAGCACTCCTCAGTAAGATGCCCACCCTTTGAGATACCCTTTGAGCTTGGACCTGAAACCACCCACCCTGGAGGTGATTTTTCAGCCAGATTTTTTAAATTGGCTCAAAAAAGAAACAGCAATATCTTTTCTGAGACCAAATGGTCAGTGCTTACCCTAATGCTAACATGAGACAGTAAGTGGGGTCAGGGAAGCTAGATTAGCAAAAACAGGATGACCCGAATGGAAACAATAAGAATACTGACGCATTGTGAAGAATGTAACCAATGTGTGTAGACATTTTAAGTGGGAACCTAGTTTTCAGTGTACTTTTTTTTAAACCAAATATCTAATACGATAAAAAAAAAAAAAGATCCCATATGATCCTACAGCCTTCTCATTTGCCCGTTCACAGTAACCCTGGAGGTCATGTGACTTAGATGGTTCTGCTCCACGATGGGGTCGAGTCACTGGGTCTGTTTCTAATTTCTATGAGCCGATTTTCAATGTTTTACGGAGTTAAAGCATTGAGATCTTGGGAACAGCTGTGTGTGTGTGTGTGTGTGTGTGTGTGTGTGTGCTGACTGTTAGAGCAGCACGTTAGGATCAAGCGGCCCTATGTTGTGCCCTGCTCTTAGGGAAGTGCTTACAATTTAATAGGGAAGACATCTACTGATGATTAGTAAAATTTGGACTACCCAGAGAATGAATACTCCTTCGAAGCGAGGCTGACATTGCAAAATTTTCACAAGTGATCAACGATTATCCCCAGGGATCCCCAGGGAGAAGGATGTCATACTAGGTAGCGGGCCAGCAGAGAAGAGGAAGACCCTGAATGAAATGGATTGACACAGGGACTGCTGCTAGGCTGAAGCCTAGCAGTGGTGGTAAAGATGACGTACGACTGGGCAGTCCTTGACACGTGGGGTCGCGCTGAGCCAGAACTGAGGAGATGACACCTGACAGCCACCACAGCAGCTGAGAACTGAGAAGGAGAGAGAGTCACATAGGGCTGTGGTGGCTCTTAGGGAGAAGTGCCTTTGGGAGACCAGCGAAAATTTCTCAGAGGAATTGGATGTTTGGGTAGAGAAAGAGTAGGAGGCAGCGAGGCCAAGAGGGGTGGGGTGTGTATGGTGAGTGGAGGAGTCATCTCTGAAGGAGAGTTAACCTATGCAAAGGCCCTGTGGCACAACCGAGCGGGAATTGAATTCCGGGTCAGGGCTTGAATGCTTTGGGCTGCTAACCGCAAAGGTCGACAATACCAGCTCCTCAGCAGGAGAAAGACCAGGTTTTCCACTCCTGTACAAAGTCAGCCTCCGAAACCCACAGGGCCGGTTCCACTCTGCCTTACAGGGTCGCCATGAGTTGAAATGTCGCCATGAAATCTCACTCAGCAGCAGTGAATTTTGAAATTTGTTTTTATTTTTAAGAGCAAGAGGTTCAGTCTGAGGGGAGGTTATTAGAAGCGACAGGAGCCAGCTGACAGCCCCGGAGTGAAGGAGTTCAGATTTCATTCCAAGAGACTTGGGAATTATCAAAGTTTCAAGTGGGAGGAGAAGTAGGGTTGACAGGATTGGCTTCATGTTTTGAAAAGATCCTTTTGCTTCTGTGTGGAGTTCTGTCTGCTCGGCTTCTGTCAGCTGGAGGTGGACTGGTGTGTGTGTGTTGTGTGTGTGTGTGTGTGTGTGTGTGTTCACTTTTGGAAAGGCCACAGTCCAAGGTTATCATCTGCTGAGGCCTGTCTCCTTGTCTGTCTGTTTCAGCCTAGATAAAAAGCACTCTGTGCTTGAAAAACACCAGAGGGTGAAACGTTCCCAGGGGATGATGGGAAGTCACTGGACGTGACAAATTCTGGGAAGGATGCTAGGAGAGAAAGGAAAACTATTGTCTAAAATTAGATTTGGGGAATATTTCAATGAAACGTATTCTTCCTGCCCGTTTCTTGACGAGGGCTCGTCCCGTTTCCTCTTTCCTGCCAGTCCAAACCTTTGTTCTCCAGCCTCAGGTCCTCCTCTTAGTCCACTCTTTCTCCCTCCCTGATGGAACCCCACCTGGTCTGGGGTTGAGGGGTGCTGGTGATGAGACTCTTGGGCATGTGTATGGCAGGCAGGGCACGCCGTAAGCAGACTGTGTTTTTCTGTGAAGCAGATTTTGTACCGAGCAGAAAAGACACTTCCTGGGTCAGGTGTCCCCTCGTTCCAATGAGGTTTTTCTCAAAAAGAGCATTCCCCCTCCCCGTCTTGGCTGGGCAGAAAGAACTCACAGCCCATAGGAGAAATTCTCACCTCCTTAGCGAGGGTCTAGGGACCGGGGGCCCTTCCTGCCCGCCTGAACCATGACCAGTTTTACAGCATCCTGGGCTTTACCTGAACAGGACTGTGACTTGGACCACCATAGTCACTGCACATTTTAGAGTCTCCCCCCATGACCCACCATGGCCCTTGCCCTGGAGAGCCAGCAGATTGAGGCCTTCCTGGTCTGCTACAGAGACTCATCAACAGTCACGGGGTAACTCAGTGGTGGGTTAGAACAACCCCCACCACACACACACACACACACACACACACACACACACACACAACTTGGGCCACCATCATTTCCATCCCCAGACCCCCAGGAGAGATGTCCTGAGGTGGACAGAAGATGCACTGCTTCTGGCAAAATGGAGTATTTCAGGCCACTTTGCTAACCTTGCGTCTCTGCCTGCTGCCTGCACCGGTGTCTTGTCCACACATACCCAGGGGCGTGTCCGCGTCTCCCCGGGACCCAGGAAGCACTCTTGGACTGAATCAACTCCTAGAAGGCTGGCCTGTCGCAGGCCTCTCGCTCCTCCGACCCCTCGTGCATTCTTGAGGCAAATTCTTATATGGAGACATTCTTTCTCAAGAAAGCAAGATGGCACCTGCTGACCTTGGGTTGTAAATTCCCTCTATTATTCCGTCTCTGGGACAGCGGCTGTCTCTGATGCAGTGGCCGAGTCCAGAGACAGGGTGGGCTGAACAACTGGGGCGGGGCGGGGTATGTTTTGGTGACCATTGGAGCCCAGAGAGTCTTCAGGAAGGGCAGCCTGCTGAGAGCGAGGCCTCCAGGCTGAGGTTATGGACAGCAGGCCCTGGGGAAACTCAGCCTCTGGTTTATCTCCGGTTGTCGTCCATGGAGGAAAAATGAGAGTCCACTTCCTTCTCCGGGCGCAGCTGTTTACATCTGCAAGATCTTGACAGAGGCGTGCATGCTTTCACACACAGAGAGACCTGGAGCTAAATATGTCCCCCCTTTTGGACTCCGTGCGAGTGAGCAGAGACTAAGCAGGTCCTACCCGTCCCCCCCCCGGGAGAGGACACACTTGCTGCCGCTGAACAGGGGCTGATGGCGGCGCTGGAGGTGCTGCTGGAGACGGGACCTGTGAAGGGGCTGAAAGAGGGTAGAGTCCCACGTTCCCGCCAAGGGTGTTTGTGGAGCCCAGCGGAGAGCCGAGGAGGCGCCCCTTAGAGGGAGTGGGAGGAAGGAGTGGACAAGCCTCGGCTCTTCCACCTGAACTTGTGTCTTTGCAGGTGGATCGCCAGTCCTCTCAAGACACTCTGAAAGACCGGCCGTGCCCTCAGCATCCGAGCGCACGGGGCGTTTGCACTACCCAGGGGTCTCTCACACTGGGGTCGGGAACCCCACAACAGGCCGAGATTCCTGAGCCCGTCCCAAGTCTTGTCAGGGAGTCCCTTCTGGGAGCAGCTGTCCTTTTCAGCCCCACTCCCACCGCCCCCATCCGACAGCAGTCCTGGTGCGCAGAGCAGGCCTCCTCCTGGGCCTTCCCACTCTCAACCCTCTTCGGACCTGTCAGCAAATAGTTCTTTCTTCCGTAGGGTAGGGCCGTGCAGTGGACAAGGGCTTCAACTTAGCGTCCTGTAGCCCAGAAGGCCCAGTAGAGGCGCAAGGGATGCGATTTCTCTCCGTGTACTTTGGACTTGGTACGGGGAGAGATGGAGAAGGGTATGCTGCATGGTGAAGTAGAGGGGCGGCAACCACGGGGAAGACCTTGACAAAGGTGGATTGACACGGGGGCTGCTCCAGCAGGCTCACCCAGCAGAGCACTGTGCGGTGGGGCCGGGCCGGTGTTCCGTCCCTTTGTACAGAGGGTCCCTGGGGCTCGCAATCAGTCGAGGGCACCTGACAACGGCCCCCCTGGCGATCTGCCCCATCCTGACTACAGCCCAGGAAGCCCATGCAGAGGACCTGCTCTGTGGTGCAGGGCTGACTCGACAGTCTGGCTCGAGGTTCCCACTCCAGCAGCACGTCTTAGCCGTGTGCTCTGGAAGAGGCTGCGTAAGTAACTTCCCTGTGCCTCACGCTCTTCGTCTGTGGAATGGGCACTTTAAATGCTCCATCGTCCCATGAGATTATACGGACACTCTGTATGCTCTCAGTCAAAGAGCTCCTTTTCGTCAGGGGACTTCTCCGTCCACCAAGCTGCTGTGGTGCCTCATTGCCAAAGAGATCGAGCCACGTATTCCCCGGCTGGCTGAGAGTGGCTGACGGCCCCAGCCACGGAAATGAGTGACGCAGCTTTGTCACCACCATGTGCCCCGCACTCTGATCCTGTCCCTTCCCCTCCCCACGGCCTCTCAACATTTCCTTTCTCCATCCAAACCCCGTTCGCCTCCACAAGCAGACTGCACCCCTGCCCTGCAGCTGGCCTTGCTTTCCGTGGCCTGCGGAGGCTGGCTCACTACACTTCAGCGTCTCTGTTCAGATTTTTGTTTCGTTTTGTTTTTCCTCGGTTAAGGTCAAACCTGCACGGCATCAGCGTGCACCCGCTTCTCGCTTGTGGGCACGCCTGGGCTCCAAGTCCCGGTTGTTGGGTTAAAAACTGGCCTGCTGCAAAAATGGAGGCTGGGCACACTACATCACAAATTGAAGGATGGCTGCACCCTCCCGGAAGTGCCACATCCTGCCATCCTGTCAATGCCACAGCGCCGAGAGCTCAGCACAGCCATGGTGACAGACTCAAAACCCTACCCAGCAGGGGCAGTGTTTCTCCCGCCACGAGTGGTGGCGGCCAACATGCTCAGAAGGTAGAACGTTGGACGACTGTTGTCAGTGTGAACTGTTGGCAGACAGTCCACGGGGCAGGCGACCCTTCAGGGGGCTCGACCCCCTCGTCGCCTCAGAGGAATCCTGGTACACAGGGACGGGCTGTTCTTCATTTTCCGCTTCCTGCCTATTCCTGGCAACCGCCAACCTGCTTTCTCTGTACACGGGTGTGCACGCTCCTGCGTGACTTTGTGTGTGTCCACGTAGTATGGATTTCACTCCTCTTAGGGCTGAACGGCGATAACCCCCGATGCGTTCATCCACTAGGCCGCTGACGGACGCTGGCACTGCGACCACCCTGTGACCGCCATGAATCGTGCATTCACACACCGCCTTTGAGCACCCGTTTTCCGTTCTGGTGGGCGCACACCTGGGAGTGGACTCGCCGGCCCACGGGCTCCGTGCTTCCCTGGGTTCTGAGGGCAGCGTCCACTTTTGCATGTCTTTAGCTTGTTGCCTGGTGCTGGCCTGTTCCTGACTTGCCTTCTCTCAAAGGGGGAGTTTGGGAGGTGACTGTACATAATTAGTGGAACTGTTCCCACCGAATAGAGGCAAGTTCTTGTAAAAAAAAAAATTATGAAGTGGGGGCTCGTACAACTCTTACCACAACCATCCATCCATCCATTGTGTCAAACACATTTGTACATTTATTGTCATCGTCAGTCTCAAAACATTTGTTTTCTACTTGAGCCCTTAGTCTCAACTTCTCATTTCTTCCCCTCCTTCCCCACTCCCTCTTTCACGTGAACCCTTGATAATTTATCGATATTATCCTGATTTTATAATCACAAGAGGATCAAGAGGAGATCTAGGTGGTCCGGGGTAGGATTTACAAGAGACCCTCGGGCCCAGGCAGCCTGTCAGGAGAGGCTTCTGGGCTGCTGTGATGATGGGCAGCTATCATCAGCTCCAGAGAAGATGGCCTAAGAAGAAAGGCCTGGCGATCTGCTTTAGGAAAGCCGCCCACAGGACTCCTGCCCCACCCCACACCCAGTCACTTGACAGCGGCTCCATGGGGAGCAGGCCTGGGCAGTGTTTGGTTTCATGGTGCATGGAGACTCTACACGTTAGAGGCCAACCCAAGGACAGTGAAGAGCAGCTAAGAGCTGGCCATGCTCTTTGGAGGTCACAGAGTGGCCCGTAGTAGAGATGCGGTTGGAACTCAAGGCCCCTCCCTGCTCCTTCAGTCCGGACCCTCTGCTCCCCGAGGGGCTACATTCCACCCGTGTCAGTGATGAAAACCGGGCAGTGGTTGTTTGGACAGAGACCGTTTCGTTTAAGTGATCTGCGCCAATACTCGAGTTTCTCATAGCATAGGGTGACCAGATTTTATGTGGGCAGAGGCCTTTTCTGTGCCAAGGAGAATTCCCCACCCCTCCGGGTGCCAGCTGGCCCCCCTTTCTCCCTTGGTCACCTGCCTTGAGCAGAAACAAATGTGGCCCAGGTGGGACCGGTCCGCCGAGGGTTTCTGGCCTGTGACACCAGTTGCTCTTCTTGCTCTTTCGGCTGAGTCAGATCGGCTGTGAGGCCTTGGACCCAACAGCTGTCTGGAAGGACCTCCGTTCACAGAAGCATTGATCTGACACAGCTGCTGCAGGCCGGGCGCACTGTGAGTTGGGCCCTGAGCTGAGCGCTGCCCGGCTGGCCCGGGAGTCCCTGACTGTGACTAGCTCCCAGAGTCGGCAGGACCGAAACCCCACAGACAAGAACTGGACGCCAAGGGCTGCAATGTACAGCTGTTGGAGCATCCCCCCCTTGTCCTCTGCGTCTCAAGGCTCAAGTCATCCGGCTTCAGAGGTGGCTTTACCCAGGTCTGACTCTGCACTGTGGCTATTTACAAGCCCCACGCCGAAGCATGAATGAATTTCTTGAACAAGTTTTTATTGGCAATAAGAAGAGACTCTCCATTTCAGATAAGCAATATTGCATCCAACTATTTAAACTACTTGTCAAGCATTCCTAGCCACCCCTTCCTCACCCTGACGTCTCTTCTCGCTCTTGTGGAAGATGCCTTCCCTCCACCCCAACTAGCTCCCCCTCCCCGCTGTACCTATCCTCTAGTCTAGCCTATTATTTTACCTTCTCTCCTGTGCCCTGCCCCGGCCCCCAGCCACCCGCCCTCCACCCACCCCCAACCATCAAAGCCTGTTTCTTTAGGTAGGAAGACTTTTGTCTTGATTTTTCCTTCTGTAGAACAGTGGTCTCAGACAACACCAGTCTTTTTGTGGTCAACTGTTCTCCAAGTGCTTCCTCACCGTGGGGGCCCCCCACAGTCCCCTCGTTCTTCTCCAGCACTGCAGTGTGTCCTTTGCCTGGAAACAACCTGAATACCTGTGAGTTGGGATGGAAGAGAGAAACAGACTCATAGATACTCGTACGTGTATAAGAAAGAACTTTTTATCAAAGAGCAATTGTATATTAAGAAAACATCCCAGCCCAGTCCAGATGTCTGACACCAGTCTGTAAATTCCTCTTGAGACTCGCAAAACACATGCAATGACGCTGTGTGCAGGAAGATTACCAGCTGGTTGGTGGAAAGTCTTGTGGCTCCAGTGGCGGTGGAAGCATCTCAGTGCTGGCATGGGTCTCCATGCAGCCCTTCCAGCTCCATGGCTCTGGCTGCCATAACATAGCTCCATGTGGGTTGTAAAAGGAATACCTCCCAGGGAGTGTGCCTGTGTCCCACCTCCAGAGAGCTATTTATTTCCTTAGCACCTCCAAATGAAGTCATCAAGCTGCACCCTAAACTCCACTCCTTCGCAAGTTGACACCAGATTATGTAACTACCACAATGCCCAGTGGTGGCAGAATGCACCAACGTTTATGTCTCCATTCTCCCACGATTGGGCGTTAAGGTTGTTTTCATCTTCTTGCTGTGGTGAACATGGGCGTGTACATATCCGTTAAGTGCCCAGGCTCTTATTTCTCTAGACCAGGGTTCCTCAAACTTTTTAATCAGGAGGCCAGTTCACTGTTCCTCAGACTGTTGGAGAGCCTGACTATAGTTGGTAAAAAAACAAAAAACAAAAAAAACAAAAACCAACTATGAACAAATTCACTGCGGTCCCAGGATGGAATTTCGGCATTGAAATGCATTGACAGGGAGCTGCCAGTGGTTCCGGGTGGATTGCAGAAGAGGACGTGCAGAAGAAGGATAACATGGCTGACATCAGGTGGATCTTAGCTAAAAGCAGAGATGTTTACCTGGGTCTCACTGATGGTGCCAAGACATTCAACTGTGTGGATCACCACAAACCACGGATCGCCTTGCGGAGAATGGGGATTCCGGAACACTTCAGTGGGCTCCTGCAGAACCTGTCTGTGGTTGAAGAGGCAGTTGGGCGAATCGAAGAAAAGGGTACTTCATGGCTTACAGTCAGGAAAGAGCTGTATCCTCTCACCACACTTATTCCATCTGTCTGCTGAGCAAATCATCAGAGAAGCTGGACTCCATGAAGGAGAACGATGTGGCATCAGGATTGGAGGAAGGCTTATTACCTATATACTCGAATAGATATGGCAGGAACTCGGAAGTATGCAGATGGCCCGGCCCTCCTTGATGCAAGTGAGGAGGACGTGCAGCAGTCAAGGATTGAAGCCTTCAATATAAAGAAAACTAGAACCCTCACAACTGGACCGATAGGTAACATCATTATAAACGGAGAGAAGGTTGAAGTGGTCAAGGGTTTCATCTTGCTTGGATCCACGATCAAAGGATGCTTTGCATTAAGCCAATCTGCTGCACAAGACCTCTTTCAAGTGTTGAAAAGTAAAGGTGTTGCTTCAAGGCCTAAGGTGCGCCCGACTCAAGCCAGGATGTTTTCCATCTCCTCGTGTGCGTGTGTGAGTCCGACACGGAGTCGGGAAGACCGGAGAGGAGTGGGTGCGTCTGGGCCCCGGTGCTGGCAGAGACCACAGAATGTTCCATGGAGCCCGAAGAACAGACTGTGCTTTTCCCGGGAGAAGCACGGCTAGAGGGCTCCTCGGAGGCGAGACTTTGTCTCCTGTCCTTGGACACGTTGACAGGAGAGACCCGCGCTGGAGAAGGACATCATCCTTGGTCAAGTAGAGGGAATACGAGGAAAAATAGGCAGGCCCTCGACAAGGTGGGCTGGCGCGGCGGCTGTGTCCATGAACTCCAGCGGAAGAGCAGTGGTGGGGACACCCAGGCCCGGGCAGTGTTTCCTTCTGTTGTATGCAGGGCCGCTGCGGGTCAGAACGAGCTCGAAGGCTAGTCCCGGCTTTTTCTCTTGGGGGGGCATCACTGCCCTCTGGTGGTCGTGGAAGCTACCCAGCACTGCTCCTGAGAGCCGCTGCTGGATTTGAACCGCCAAGCCCGCGGGCTGCAGTCCCGCACTCAACCACTTACGCCACCGGGGCTCAGCCCATAGTCCTGGCTTTTTGAGGTGTTTTTTTTTTACGGTCCCAGGTGGGTTTTTTACGGTGAATGAGGATTCCTGTCTTGAATCTTGAACACACATGTTGAGCGGAACAAGTCTGTCAAGAAAGGGGTGTGAGCTGTTGTTGTGCGATCGTTGTGTGCAATCGATAAGTGTGTGGACCCAAAGGCGGTGCGTGTCACCAGGCTGGGAGGTGGGTGAGGGCAGTCGCTTCGGGGGCCAGTGAGTCGGCATTCATGTTGGGGGAAGGACTTGGTGAAAGGCAGTGCGGTGAGGAGAATGACAGTGAATCGCACGTGTGGGAACGGTGGAGCGGTGCCTGATTTGCCTGTATTTCCCTCATCATAAAAGCTAAAGAAGCAAAGACCCCCGTTGACACACATTCGGATGTGCCAGGGCTTGTTTATTCCCGCAGCGCGGGCTAATTCATGAGCTGGTTCTCCAGGTGCCGTGGGCAGGGATGATCGTCTCACCAGGCAGCCTCCCTGCCTGACATGCAGCCCGCGAGCGTGTGGCTGTCATGGCTGCCTGGACTGGACCCTCTATGGTTTGGGGGTTTGGGCAGTGGGGAAGCCGAGGACAGCGATTGAAACACACACAGAGGCTCCTGAAATGCCTTCCAGTTCCCTGCTTTTGGGGTAAAGGACACAGGACCCACTAGTGAAGTCCTGGTGTCCCCTTGCAGGAACCCACGGAAGCCTCTAGGCAGAGAAGGGTGCCCCTGTGCCCAGCAGGGGCCGCCCCTTGGGACATTGCCCACCAGAGCCTGGGAGCAGCAACCTAGTCCCAGCACATGTGCACTGGGGGCAGGAAGCCAGGCTGCGTGTGCACAGTGCCTGGGACTCTAGGCAAGCACCCGGCTGGTGAGTGTGCTGCGTAGTGCACCCAGCACTGTGCCTGGCACACCGGGCACTTGACACGTGCCTCCTCCTCCCCATCTCCACGCTCCTCGAAGCCTCCATGGATGAGTTGGGGCTTCCAGTTGTTGCTGTTCGTTATTTCGGAACCTAAATGAGGGCCTCCTGGTGGCGCAGTAGATAAACACTGACGAGTGACAGAAAGGTCAGTTGTCCAGACCCTGCCGCCGACTCACGAAGGAAAGACCCCAGAACCCGCTTCTTACAGATGGCGGCCTGGGAAGCCCCAGGGCACAGTCCTATGCCATCATACGGGGCTGCTGTGAGCTGGAGTCCATCAGACCCTGACGCGTGGCACTGGCGACTCTGCAGCAGCCGTCTCACCTCCCTTCCGGGGTCAGGCCCAGCCAAGGAGCTTCGGGGTGCAGCAGTCTCCTCCCACCGTCTGTGACGGGTGGCTGAAATGCCTGTGCCGTGGTTCAGACACAGACACAGCAACAAGTCTCGAGCACAGCCGCGATGGCGAATCAGGTCTAGAAATGTTCTGTTGAGAAGCAGCCCCACCCTTCCTGACGACCAGCAGGTTTCCCAGAGCCCCTCCACCAAGCCAGGACAGGCAGAAAGGCCTGGCATCTACTTCCCAAGATCGACTGATGGGAAACCCAGAGGCTCCCAGGGATCCCACCTACAGTCAAGCCAGGGTGGTGCAGGACCGGGCAGAGTCTTCTTTGAGCACGAGGGCAGGTTAGACGGCAGCCAGGCACAGAGGCAACAAACAGAGTTGTTGCACTGATGTTTTGTATCCCTGCCCTGTGCCGTATCCACCCCCTGCATCTTCATGCAGCCCCCGAGAAGCAGGCAGAACCCCTTCTCTGATGGAGGAGCCACTGGCACATTCTAAAGGTGACTTGTGCCATCAGCACCATCCGTCTCTGGGCTCTCCGCTCAGCCCTTCGGACGCCGTATCCTTGCTCCACTCCCATCTCCCATCTCCTTGAGAGGAAGCAGAGTGCCCCCCTCCTTCCCCCCTGGGCCTCTGTTTCCCCACCCAGGGAGTGTGGCCGTGGACTTCCTTCCTTCCACCCCACAGCGCTCTGTCTGCTTTGTCTCTGGACTGGGGCCCAGCTCTTGTCAGGACACTGTCTCGGAAAGCTTCGACTGTTTTGAAGTGGACTTCCCATCCTCACACCTCCAGCCCCCGCCTGCCTTCCCTCACTCAGCCTGCGCTCACATGGCCGGCCGACTGGGTTCCTCCCTTCTGCACGGCTCGACTGTAGCAGGGGGGAGGGGAGGGTGGGCCCAGGGCTGCGTGTAGAAAAGCAGCCGGGAGTTGATCACTTCAGAGTCCGTGGGTCAGGTTGGGTGGGGTAGCTCGATTCCGTGAGATAGCACCACCATCCCCAAGGACAGCATTCTCTTCTCTCAGGTCAAAGCTGGATTGGAGACCTATCCATGTGGTAGCCCAGAAGCAAAAGCCCCAAACTCACTGCCATGGGGTCCGTTCCGACTCACCGTGACCCTGCAGGACAGGGCAGAACTGTCCCTGTGGGTCTCTGAGACTAACTCTTTACGGAAACAGAAAGCCTCCCTGGGCCTCTGCGGAGCTGCTGCTGGTTTTGAACTCTTGATCTCGAGATTAGCAGCTCAAAGTGTAACCCAGCCGTTCTCAACCCCTTTGGGAGTCAAACGACCTTTCACAGGGGTCACCTAAGACCATCAGAGAACACATACCTCCAATGGTCTTAGGAACCGAGACACCGCTTCTGTTCTGTCTCTGGCCAGGTCCACCCACATGCAGATACACCCAGACATGAGTACCTGGCATGAAGACTCTTGCCCATGCTACACCAGGCCTCAAGACAACATTCCATTTATTTGTCATTAGAAATAAACATTTCACAATCTATAATTGCATATTGTTTTTGTGATGAGTCACTATGCTTTGCTGATGTTCACTTTATAACAATGAATGTATATCCTGTATATCAGGTATTTATATGATTGTTCGTAACAGTAGCAAAATGAGAGCAATGAAGTAGCAACGAACATAATTTTGTGGTTGGGAGTCATCGCCACATGAGGAACTGTTTGAAAAGGTGGCGGCGTAAGGAAGGTTGAGGACTATGGCCTTACCTATGCCTGCCAGAGCCCGATGCGTGGGGATGATCTCTACACCACCCGGGCTGGGGCACTGGACCAGGGGGAGCAAGAGCTTGTCTTGTAATGGCGTAGAAAATGCCACTCCTCTTCATGCTCCTCTGCCCTGAGCAGTCACATGACCACACCTAGCTGCAAGGGAGGCTGAGCAAGGACCCCGTGGGCCCAGCTCCTGCCCACTGCCTCGGAAGAAGGAGACAATGAATTGATGATAGGTGAAGAAGAGTTGAGTGCGATCATAGCCTTTTAAAACCATGTTCGTTCTTCTACAAGAAATTAATATGAATAATCACTTCTTGTGGAGGCGGTGAATGGTACCCACTCACTGCCAGCACATCAGTGCCAGCGCATATCAACCCTATAGGACAACTGTCCCTGTCGGTTTCTGGGACTGTGACTCTGTAGGGGTAGAAAGATCTTTCTCCCGAGGAGTTTCAAACTGCTGACCCACTTGTGACTGCTGCACCATGGCGTGGTGATGTCATGATCCCAGACGCCTTCGCTGGGCTCCAAGCTCAGGATGGGGGCGTCTGCGTCTGGGGTGTGCAGGAAGCGTGGTCTGTAAGTGAAGGCGTCACCCTCTTTCCACAGGGCACTTCTTACAGGCTTCCCTGAGCGAGTGATGGTTGGGTTTAAAGCATCCCTGATGTGGGGAGGGGCGGTCCTGTCTCTGTTGGCCCTGGAGCAGAGGGCCTAACACGCTACCTTCTCACACACCAAGACTTCGGGGCAATCAGCACTGCTGGACCCTTGATGCCTGCCTGACTGCCCGTCGTGCCTCTCTGGAGCGGGTGGAGACTGGTGGACGCTCTAAGCTTGCTCTCTCTCTCTCTCTCTCTCTCTCTCTCTCTCTCTCTCTCCCTCGGGGGCGGAGTCACCTGCTGGACGGAGCACACTCCCAGGGCCATGGGTGTCAGTCAGCTCCCTGGGAAGCAGCTGTGCGGTCTGTGCGTTCCCAGCCTCTCGTTCTACATAACAGATCCCATGTGCCCTGGCGACGCTGGGGCTTGGCCACGGTGGCCAGCCGGGAGAAGAGGGGCTGGCCCGCAGTCCTCCTGTGTCTGCCCTAAGTGCTCGGTCAGTTCCATCTCAGTTCTCCCCGCCTCGGCCTTGGGTGCCGTCCCAGTGACACGCTCAAGGTCAGTCTGCAGTAAATGCCCCATCAAGAGGACACCCAGGCTGCTGCCACCTCTAGTCCTCCATGCAGGGCGGGTCACTCGCGGGGCCCTGTGGCCTGGTCTTGCTCAGTTCTCTGGCAGAAGCCACCTGCCAGGTTTTGACACCCTCAGCCCGCCTGGCTTGTCTTGACCTCTGTGCCCTTTCATTCTGATCTGGACTGGGCATTCCAGGAGCGGCCACCTGTGGCCCCTCTCTCACCTCTGTTTCATGCTCGGCCGGCATGTCAGGCTAAGGCAGTGGTCGGCAAACTGGGGTTCTCGAACCAAATGCGGCTCTTTCAGTGTGAATGTGCGGCTCTAAGTAGCATTGAAAACATCTGAAGGTTGTTATTTCAGATCACACTGATTTTCTTTGTTTGGAAAAACATATTTAAGGCTCTGGAGAAATTTTAAAGTTCTTAGGAAGGACAGGATTGGCTCTTCGGTCTCAAAAGTTGGCCAGCCCCTGATGTAGGGAAACTAGGGAAACAAATCCACAGAAACGCATATGTATAAGAGAGAGGTTTGTTTATATAAAGGCTAAGTGTACATTAAGAAAGCATCCCAACCCCTGCTGCCCAAGCCCATAAGTCCAACATTAGCCCATATGTCCGACACAGATGTACAAGGTTCTCCATTTCACAGAGCACAGGCAATGACGCCGACTGCAGGAGGAAAGCCGAATCAGTGAGCGTGTCAGCATCTCAGCGCTGGCAGGGGTCTCCACCCGGCTGCTCCAGCACCCAGGGCTGCATCAGGGTGGATCCATGTGGCTTCTCCTCGGGGTTGCCTCGCAGGAAGTGAGCCTTGCCAGCTAAAGCAGAGAACTGGCTAAGGCAGTTGCACCCTGGTCCGACCATCAGAGAGCTAGAGATCTGAGAGCTAGAAAGGTGAGGGTCACTGAATCATTGATCTCTCCGCCTTCAATTAATCCCACATTTAAGGGCCAGGTTGGCAAAATAGACTTTAAGTACCTCACTCGTGTCAGAGGCAGAGAGTGCCCCTTGAAGGGCCTAGGACTGTCTTTTTGAAAGGACCTAGCAGTGGCCTTCAGTTTCCTTTCATCCATGTATTCCCCTAATAAGTGCTTCTCGGTACATGCCAAGAAACCCTGGGTGGTGGGAAGGGGTTAGCTCTCCTGGCTGCTGGCCAGAAGGTTGGGGGTGCAGGTGGCCAGAGGGGTTTCAGATGACCCCATGAGCGTCTGCTGGAAGCCAGCGTGTGAAAGCCTCAAGCTGCACCGCTCCTGAGGTGCTGCTGCACCCAGGGTCTCCGGGAGTCGAGCCGACTCTGTGGCCTGAGCCAGCCGCCGGCCTGGAGAGTGGGGGACAAGTGAGTGGGGTGGGGGGGGGGCGCTACCTCTGCACACATCCTACTGAGTTCCCACCCTTCCCGCTCTGACCTGGCTGGCTTGACATCTGTAACTGGTTTGTGTCCATAGCTTATTAGCAGGTGTCCTTAGCTCTATTTTAGAGACCAGGAGACTAAGGTTGGGAGGGGCTGGATGACCTGGTCCCCTGAGCCCCCTTCATTGGGCGCCCTGCCTCTGTCCCCCAAGTAGCTTGTGGAGCCCCTGGTGGGGTGCTCGACCTTGCTGGGAGAAGCCTGCCAAGCCCAGAGAAGCCAGGGGAGGCCCCTGCTCCTGAGCAGAGATGGCAGGTGGTCCCCAGGGCAGCCCAGGCAAAGCTGGCCGTGGCACAGGCCTGCCCACGTCTTGTCCCTTGCCGACCTGTGCCCCACGTGAGGTTAGGCTAGGCGGCAGTTCCTCTTTTCCCAGGTTCCCTTCCACACTTGACCTGCCCGAGGTGGGCCCGGAGCAGTGGGGGGCATGGTGGCAGGTGGAGGTGAGCGAGTGGGGAAAGGCGTGCAAAAAGCCGTGCTCCCCCTGTGTGGGGTGGATCTAGTGCCTCGTGAGGTGGGGTGCTTCCGGCGGCAGCTCCCCCTGCCCCCCGCCCCCCGCAGGATCGGGCTCCAGCATTTTGTCAGCCCATTCTGTCCACCTACACAGCTGGCATCATCCCCGGCTGTCACCGTGGCGGACGGGGAACAATGAAAGCTTGTCTAACTTTCCTGGAAGTGGGAGGAGGAAGTTGAGCATGGGGGGCGGGGGGCCTTGGGGAGGGAGGTGGGGGACTGGATAATTGTTCTCCAGGATGAGGTTTTTTGGAAGAGAGAAACTTTGTTGCACTCGGATTATAAATAAACTTTCTAGCCCACAAAACTTTATGCCAGGCCACAATGCAAACTCTTCCTTGTCCTGAGATCAGAGAACTGCTGAGGGGGGGGTGGGGGGGGGAAGAGGAGCAGTTTGTGGGTGGCCAAGGCCACCAGCCAGCTTCTCTCGAAAGCCTTCCCGACGTCCTCCCTGCAAAGCCAGCCAGCCCCTCCCTCACCCCTGGCCCTGCTACCCTGGCTGGTGTCCTCGGTTTATGGGGGCATCTGATTCCCACACTTGGAGGGTGGGGGCCGGTGGGCCTGGCGGAGACCCTGAAGGACCTTGTTTCCGTTGGAGTTCCCCAAGTAGCAGGCCCGGGTCAGACGGAGTGTTTGGAGTGATTTGCAGGTGTGGCAGGCAGTTTGACAGCTCAGACTACATCCCCACGTGGCACGCTCCCTGAGATTTGGAATCAGGTAGTTCCTGGCGGCTCCAGGGAGGTTGCAGAGTGCTCAGGATGGCCTTCCTGAGTCCCAGCAGACCGTGGCCAGGGCAGCCCTCCGTGGACTGTAGGCGAGGAAGCAGGGTCACAGAGAAGCGACTTCCTTGGCTGGCACCATCGATCTACAACAGCTCACGATCCTGACCCACGGCGACCATATTGGACAGGGTCTAACGCTTTACTGGAGTGGAAAACCTCATCTTTCTCCCCCGGAACGCCTGGTGGTTTTGAACTACTGACCTTGTGATTAGCAGCCCAAAGTGTAACCCGCCACGCCCCCAAGGGCAGGAGCAGTGAGAGGGCTCCTCCTGATTGCAGTTCCAGAGAGGGAGCCCCAAAGGCCCCCCTCCTCCTCTCCACAGTGGTCCCTCTGGACAGTCACTCGCCACTGGGGTTTAAAGCCCCCAGGTTTCTGCTGGAGAAATTGCTTGTTCCATTTGCAACCCCTGTCCAACGAAATGCAGACACCTCGTGGCTGGCATGTCTGAGCCTTCCCTCCCCCGGCGCCCCCCCACCCCCTGCCCTGAGGTCTGCTTTTCTGTAGGGCCTGGGGGCTGAGTTTCAGGCCCCCTCCCTTGCACTCCTTCCCTTTTTCGCCTCCATATTCCAGGTCTGTAAAAGCCAGTGAGAGTCCCTGCATGGCTTCTGAAGCCTGGGGCTGTGGGGATGACAGATGATGGACAGGGATGAGGCTCAAGAGGGTGGAGGTGAGGGCAGGCCCCCCTGGGACCCTGAGGGAGGGCGTGAGGTCAGCACGGGGCCTCTCCCTGGCCCACCAGCCCAGAGCCCCTTGCCCTTGGTCCTAGAACAATCCGGATGGAATATCGGTGTGGGCCCGTGGCTCACATCTCTTGCATTACATCATTGAGTCATGGGAAGAAGAGAAGTGCATTCTGCACCACCACCATGGTTCTCTTTCGAGTCCTCACTGTCCTGAGCAGTCAACTGAAATGTTTTGGCAGCCAAATTTTAAAAATCAAAGGGGGGAATGCCCGGGTGGGAAAATATATATTTAATAAGCTTTTGGTTGGTTTGTCTGTTTTTAATGCCCAACAGACGTTGATACGTCGCTTTTGCCGAGGTGAGAATTCTTGAACCTCTCCTCCCACGGCGTCTGCCTTGTGGATGACCTTGGCCATCCTGGGTTCCGGGCGGTTAGTGGATGTCTTCCTCCAAGCCAGTGTTTGTCAACCTTCCTCATGCCGCGACCCTTTCATACAGTCCCCCATGGCGTGATCACCCCCAACCATAAAATGATTTTCATTGCTGCTTCATCACTGTCATAAATCCGGTGACCCCTGTGAAAGAGTGGCTCCATGCCCCCAAAGGTGTGGTGACTCACAGGTTGGGAACCGCTGCTCTGAAGAAAAATGCAATCAAACCAGGTCCTGGGTGGACAGGTATCCTAATGAGTAACCACCACTGGTTCCCACAGCAAACCTCAGTTTCCCATGGCTGCCCTCACACAGCCCCCTTCGGAGAGACCGCAGGGGCTCTGCCCCCACTGGGTGTGGGTGGAGGGTCAATGGGAGCCACTTCAGTCTGGACATAGCCAGGAGTGACAGTGCCCACTCCTGTTTTCACAACCTTGTTCAGAATTAACCTGAATAACAGATTTTATTTTCCCGACGATCAGAAGAGGCCAGCTTCGGATACATATATGACGGGTTCAAGAGGCGCAGTTGTACAGCAATAACTATTAATTATTGTAATAAAGTTGTAGAGAGCATGAGAGAGAGAACTAATAAGAGTCAGACACATTTCACATTAGGGTAGCATGCTCACCTCCGCCAACTGAGTGGCCCACGTGGAGAGAGAGAGCGAAGTTGAATTTTCCCCGTTTAAATAACCGTATGGGGAACACATGAGCTCTGTTATCAATGGTCAGGACGAGTCACAAGAGGAGGCTGTCTTAAGGGCTATATGGTGACAAGGGGAGTGGTCTTAGGGATGCCTGACCCGGGAGAAGGATATGATCAGAGAAGACCTCGGATTCCTGGGGTAGATAAGCAGGTCTATCTGGTCAGGAGCCATTGACAAGGGCTCTTGAACCCTGCCCACAGGCTTCAAGGGAAGGGAACCATTAATAGCTGGGGAGTCAGCTTTATTGTGAGACACACAACGGCCTCAGATAACTGGGAACTTCAGGGAGAATAGCAAACTTATTTTCCACACCCAATGCTGGTAAATAGTTTGCTTAATATTTTGGAGTATATAATTATGACAAAGTCCTGTCTTCATCCCACACCCGACCAGATCCCCGGTAGCATTTCCCATGTGCAAGAAATCATTCCCCAAAGCTCTCCGAAACCTGATGCACATGCTTGTGTGTGAAGTCCAGCCAAGGGCACCTGCAGAAAGCGGCCTCGGCCAAGCTTGTGTGGTGGCTCGTGGGCAGCATTTAAAATGAAAGAGTAGCGGTCTTTGTTGTTATTGTTGTTAACAGACCTTATCTATCACTGCCCTGGCGGGAGTAGGAAGCCCAGCCTTGCTCCTGGAGAGCTGCTGCTGGATTTGAACCGTCAGCCCTGTGGGCCGCAGTCCCGCACACAACCACTACGCCACCAGGCCTCAGCCAGAGTGGCGCTCTTAAAACCCGTTCACTGGTCATGGCGTTGGAGAAGGAAACCCCTCAGAAACACCCTAGTGCCGTTGGAACGCTCGCCCAGGCCCACGAGTATTCCTGGCCGCGGGTCCAGTGCTCCCAGCCTCCGGCCCCTGAGGGCAGCCGCCGTTTTAAACCACAAGGCGGTTCTGTTGGGTTCTATGGATGGTGCTGGCTTCTGTGGGCCCTCCCTCTCCTCCCTGGCTTTGGCTAAACCAAATTCTCCCTGTCCTCTCCCAGGTCTGTGCTGTCTCCCCTGCGACCCTCCCTTCGCTGCTAAGCACCCGGAGACTCACCTGCTCTGCTGGCCCCTCGCCAGGCTTTAAGGTCACCTCTTGCTATTTGAACACCAAGGGCCCTTGGTGACAGGGGGTTAAGCATCGGCCAGCTCACCACAAACACCAGCAGTTCAAACCCACTGGCTAGTCCCAGGAAGGAAGATGAGGCTGTCTGCTCCCAGGAAGAGCGATCACCTCGGAAAACCTTGCATTCTGCCCTGCCCTGCTGGGTCACCATGAACCAGAGCGCACTCATGAACCAGAGGGTTTGGATTGGGGGGTGGTCTGAACGCCTTCTCTTCTGAATTCTCTGAGGTCACGGGTGAAGTTCCTGATGACTCCTCATCCATTGTGCCTTCTCATTTGCCGCCACCGCCTGTGACCCAGTCGGCCTGCCGCCTCTGCTGTTAGCCTCCGCGACCCTCCTGTCTCACTCCAGCTCTCCCCTGTGAGTGCAGAGCCAAAGCCCTCGGCCCCGCCCCCTGCTCCTCCTAGATCGGGGCTGCAGCTGCCTTTGGGGGCTGTCCCACCACCCACAGCTCCCCTCCCCCTCGCTGGACCCCTGGCCACTCTTTGGCCCCTGCTTCTGCTCGGTGCTGCCCCACAGCTGCCTCGTGAGCTTTCTCTCTCCTCTGACACCGTCCTCCTCCTCACTCCCCACTGCCCGCAGCAGCAGGCCTATTAATCTTCCCAAAGTGCTGCTCTCCCTGAAAGCCTGAAGTGTTCGAGGTTGTACTCACAGGAGGACATGCTCGGATTACAATGTGCAGTGAAGAAAGCAGGATACCAAGGTACATAAACAGAGCCCAGCTTCATGAGAACAGAAAACAAAACGTGTGTGGATTGCAGGGAAAGAAAGGGTGAGGTGTGTGGAATTAGTAGCCTGGGCTGTCCGCGGTAACAGTGCCCCCTCTCACCAATGATGTAGAGATTTTCAATAACAGATGTATATTTCTTCTATCATTTGAAAATTGAAAACCCTTCTTATTTTTGGAAATGCAGCCATCAGAGGTCGGTAAATGCCCCCTGGGCCAGGTGCTCACTCTTACCCTCGGGGGTCTGGCTAGGGATCTGGCGGGGCTCCATGGATCGCTGCTCCGCCACAGCCAGCCCTGATCACTTGGTGTTCCCTGTGCAAACCCCCCTTCTCCCCCCCCCCCCACTTCTACATCCACCCCATTGCTCTCGCGTCTCTGCCACCACTGCTCAGATCCTGCCTGCCCTGCGGGTCTGTCTCCCCCACGCCTCCCCAGGAAGTCTTTCTGGTCCCCGTTCCCAGACCTGATCCCTTCTGGTTTGCTTTGAATCTCTTCTCCCACTTGACTTATTCTGCCTGGTATTGTGGCTATTGAAGCAAACAAACAAAACCGCCCTCCAGCTCTCATTCTGACTGATGACAGCTCTGCTCCTGTGAGCATCCCAGCCTGTCCTCTGTACAGGCGCAGAACGGCTCATCTTCCTTACGCCTTACCCCTCGCTCACACACGTAGGAGGTGATTGGCAATGTATCTGCGTTTGGGTCAAGGGCACCTGAGTTCCCCCAGTGACATCCTTTTTTAACACTCTACAGAGGTCGTGCGCAGCACATTTGCCCCATGCAATCATTGTGTCATTTGATTTCTTGATTTCTGCTTCCATGAATGTTGGTTGTGGACCCCGTCCAGTAAAATGAAATCCTTAGTGTGATATGATCTGGCCATTCCAACTTTAGGGATATACCCAATTGAAAATATACATCACACAAAAACCATACACGAATGCTCATAGCAGCATTCTTTGTAATGGCAAAAAAAAAGTGGCTATAGGACTGAGCCCCGGTGGCGTAGTGGTTGTGCGTGGGACTGCGGCCCACTGGGACGGAGGTTCAATTCCAGCAGTGGGGCTGGGCCTCCTACTCCCACCACCAGAGAGCAGTGTTGCCCCCCCCAAAAAAACAAAAAAAAATAGTGGCTACAATCCAAATGTTCATCAATGGTTGAAGTGGTTAAAAATGTGTATTTAGGGGTTAAAAAAAAAGGGGGGGGGGTAAAAATGTGTATTTATACTATAGATTCTGTGATGGTCCGGGTAAACTAGAGAAACAAATCCATAGACACGCATATGGATATAAGGAAAAGGTTTATATACAAGATAAATGGGACATTGAGAAAGCATCCCAACCCAGTCCAGTTCAAAGTCATAAGTCTGATATTAGCCCATATGCCTGATATCAGTCTATAATGTCTCCTTCTGACTCACAAAGTCACAGGCCGGTGGGTTCAGAGTCCCGGCGTTGGTAGGCGTCTATGGCTCCTCGCTTCCAGGGCTCAGGGTCCATCAACAGCATCCAGTGGTGGTAGAAGCAACTCAGTGCTGGCAGGGATCTCCACGTAGCTTTTCCAGCTTCAGAGGTCTGGTTGCATCAGGATCAGGCTGTGTAGCATCTCTTCCGGCTCATCCAGCTCCTTGGAGCTGCCATCTTGTCTTGCCCGTGGTTCATTGTCTCAGAGACTGACTTCCAACAACTGGGGAGAGAGCTTCTCATCTCCATGAGGGAAATATCGCGAGATTTCCCAGAAGTCTCAGGGGAAAACCATGTCCACACGGAGGCCTCATTGACTACTCAATGGCTATCTCCAGATTAACAGGCCAGACTCCACCCCTACATCTCAATCATGAAATTAACATAAGCCCACGACCACCACAGATTCTTATGCAGTCATTAAAAGTAATGAAGTAGTGATACATGTTACATCATGAAGGAACCTTGAAGCCATTATGCTACATGCAAGAAGGCAAACATCAGAGATATGCATTCTGTGTTGCCTTTTGTTTGAATGTCTAAATCAGAAGCTCGCGACCGAGTTAAAATTCTGGCTCACCGCAGCTCTGTAGGACAGGGTACATCTTCCCTTGACTGTAACAGGTTCTGGGAGTAGCAAGCCTCTTCTTTCTCCTGAGGAGCACCGGGTGGTTTTTTCAACTGCTGACCTTGTGATTAGCTGCCCCACTCCTCACAAAGGAGACAAACCCAGAGAATAATAATGGGCATGGATCTTCCGTTCAGGAGATGAGACTATTTTGGACATAACTACACAGCCCTGGCGGCAGAGTGGGCTCCACACTGAGCGGCTGTCCGCAAGGACGGCAGTTTGAGACCATGAGTCGCTCGGAGGGAGCAAAGCTAGGCTTCCTATTCCCGTGAGGAGTTGCAGTCCTAGGAGCCCACAGGGCCAGTTCTACCCGCTCCTAGACGGCGGCTGTGAGTTGGTCTTGACTGCATGGCACTGAGCTTTTCAGGGCCCCAACAGTTCCATGCTGGGCTGCTCACTGAAAGGGCAGCGGTTCGAACCATCCTGTTAGTGCCATCAAGTCAGCCCTGACCCCTCGCGACCTTGTATTCAGCAGACAGAGCACCGCCCTCCCAGGAGTTCCTGTTCCTGGGTCTATTGTCGCGGTGCCGCCAGTTCAGTTCTTTGAGGACCTTCCTCCTTTCACCTCCCCTGGACTTGACCAACACGGTGTCCTCCTCCACGGACTGGCCTCTCCCGACAGCGTGTCCACAGCACATGAGAGGACGTCTCCCCAGGCCTCTCAGGGGCACTCTGGCTGCTCTTCACCCAGTCCAGGAGGTAGCATATGAACAAGAGCCCGTGGTGCTGACGGAAGGATCTCCATGAAGATTACGTCCTAACAAACCTGTGTGTGGGACATGGGGGAAACCCTGTCACATGGAGCCATGGAGTCAGAGCTTGGGGCCCCTCGAACAACATACCAGCTGTGGTAGTTACATAATCTGGTGTCGACTTTAGACTCAAGAGTGAAGGGGTGGAGTTTAGCCTGTCGATCAGGTTTCGTCTTGATGACGTCACTTTGGAGGCACTATGGAGATAAATAGCTCACTGAAGGTTAAAGTGACCAGATTTTAAGCAGGACACCATTGACGATGGTGGTGGTGGTGGTGGGGGGGGGCGGGGGGATGGGGGTGGTGGTGTGTGTGTGTGTGTTCTTGATTAAAATTTTGGTCTATATGGAGCAGCAAAAATTTTCATAGAATGCAAAAATAGTATTGCAATATATTTTAATTTTAAAATGCCACAGGATGTCGTTAGATTGTTAAAAAGCGGGACGGGGGCTGAGCCCCGGTGGCGTAGTGGTTGTGCGCGGGACCGCGGCCCACTGGGACAGAGGTTCAATTCCAGCAGTGGGGCTGGACCTCCTACTCCCACCACCGGAGAGCAGTGATGCCCAAAAAATCAAACAAACAAAAAAAGCGGGACGTCTGGTCACCTTACTGAAGGTGGGACACACAGACACTCCCTGTGAGACCTTCCTGTTGACAAGACTCAAGCCCTGGAGCTGGAGGAGCCAGGTGAAGACCCGTGCCAGTGCTGAGATGCTTACCATGCCACTGGATGCTCCAGACTTTCCGCCCACTGGCCTGTGGTCTTCCTGCTTTGGCACCATTGCAGGTGCTTCTCGAGTCCGAAGAGGACTTTACACACTGGTCCTGGGCATTTGGGCTAATATTGGACTGATGGACTTGATCTGGACCGGGCTGGAGTGTTTTCCTAATGTACAATGACTCTTTATATAAAGCCCTTTCCTATATACATCTCAGCATCCAGATTTGTTTCTCTAGTCTGCCCAAGCTAACATACCAGTGTAGGACTTGGCCTCACGCACAGGCCTTTCGCAGCCATAGTCTGAGAGAGAGAGAGCGAGAGAGATCTCCCCAGAGCTGCGTGTGGCGGCCGGCAGGGGCTGGCAGTGTGGAGGTCAGTCATCAGAAGCTCTTTATGTGCCCAGGATCTATGAACAAGGCCTGGGGCGCCCAGGACCAGGGTGAGAGAAAGTTGAGTGCTTCTTTATTAAATAGAATCAACGAGAACGGGCCCTAAATTAAGTTGGGATAAGTAGCAGCGTAGTCCAGCAGAGTAGGGGTTGTCAGTTGTGCTGCTGTGCCGCTGCGTAACCGCAGGCAGGGAGTCTCCCCTGAGCCTTGGTGTCCCGGCGTGCAGAGGGTGGGACCCCCCTAGCTTGTCAGTATGGTTCAGAGGAGCAGGGAATGAAACATTGCACATGTGTTTTGAAGACTGTACGCTGCTGACCGTTCCGCCATACTTACCTGTCTTTACGTTTCGCTTGGTAACCTTCCTCCTCCTTGAGGGGGGCACTGGTGGGGTAGTGACAGGATTGCGCCCGAGATCTGGGTTCGGTGTCCAGGGGCCGCCCACCATCGGCACCGCTCTGCGTGTTTGGCTAATGCAGACTAGGAAGAAAGGCCTTCCCATCTTCCGCTGGGAACCACCAGTGCAAGTTCCTGGGGTCACAGGGTGTGACTCGCAGTCCTGGGTGGTGAGTGCAGCCCACGGTTGTCTGTCCCTGAGCAAGCCACTAAGCTGAGGCAGAACCTTAGTGCAGGGAGACGTCTCGGTGGAGACTAGGAGTCTGGTCGGGCCCGGGGCTTGCATGGGAGACTCCAGCACAGGCGTTTGGGCTTTGTCTTCCCGGGACGTTCGGGGACTTGGACGTGACCTGAGCCAAGGTTCTCGAGAGCAGGCTGTCCGGTGGCCGTGTGCAGACGACATGCCAGCATCCTGAGCGCTCAGGAGAAGCTGGAGCAGGAGAGAGGGACCAGCCAGGACCCGCTGGAGCCGAGGGGTGAGTGGAGCGGAACCCAGGCACACAGGAAACGCAGAAATGGGCTTCACCCCGGTGTCCAGAACCAGCAGCCCCACCCCCGTCACAGAAGCTCCAGATCTGCGGTAACGTGACTTTAATCACCCTGGAGAAACTCCACGGTGATCTGTTATTTTGTAAAGGAAGCATTTTGAAGAGGCGTCCCCTTGATAGAAAAAAAAAGTAAAAACTGTATTAACAGAATTTTAAAGCCATTAAGCACTTAATTGAGCATGATGTTGTATACCGGGAACTGTGTGCAGCTACACGTTCTAAGAGGATGCCATGTAAGATTATTCTGCCTTGATTCGTTTCCTTTGTATCTTACCAGATTCTGAGCCTCCCTTACTGCCAGGTGCGGAGACCCCCGCTATTGGGGGTGGGGGTTAGGAGGTGTCGTCAGGCCCGCCGCTCCTCCACAAGGAACCTTCTCCCCCACATTGGCCTTGGACACAAAGGACTAAGACAGGAAGACTTGTGCTGCCCCTAGGTCAGGGACACAGGAGAACACACCTCCCCTCCCCGGCCAGGCCTCAGCACCCGCGCTCTCTGAGGGGGGCTGGCCCTTCCCTCGTGGCTAGGTGGGTGGACCTGAAGAAATCTGATGTCAGCACTTTGGTTCCCACACAGCAGAGGTGACTTCTGATGAGGACGTCGCGAGAAAACGCTGTGTGGTCCTTCTGCTGCTGCCTCCCGGCTTGGGCCACCGTGAGTGGGGAAGGCGCTGGAGGATTGCAAGGCCCCCTACCCGCCCACCCACCCTCCCCATAGCAATGCCCAGCCCAGGGCAGACAGGGCTCTGAGGACCAGGATGTGACAGGCTCCCTGCCAGAGCTCTCAGATCCAATGTGGGCACCCAGTTACATTTGAATGAAAGTAAACAATTTTTTTTATCCCCCTACGTAAATCTATCCACCAAACATTGCCTGGGATAAAATAGCAGTCCATCTCCTGGCTTCCCAACTGTGCCCCAACTCTTATCATTCATCCCCAATCCGTGCCTCCCTCATTTCCTGCTGCCTTGTATCTCTCCTCTAACTCAGAGCCCCCCGACAACCCGGAAGGGTCACCCTGTTCTTGGAGCCCTTCCCGTCTTCTGCCCCCAAATCCACCCTGGAGCCCACAGGCAGCCTGAGATTGGGTTTCCGAAGTGCTGGGCTTTTCAAAATAAAGCCCATTTCTAAATATTCATCGACTTCTTCTCCCCAGGGTCTGAACTCTGAAACTAAAATTCCAAACATTCTCCCTCTAGCAGAGGGCCTTCGTGGGAGGGGGCCATTCTCCCAGGGTGGTCCTAGGACCACCTGGACCCCAACCATCTAACCACCTGCAGGGTTTGCTTTAAAAGCAGCTGCTGAGGTGATCCCTGTACCCACAAAATGTGTTGCCTGTCTCCCCACCACCAACTACCGGCACCTCTCTCCCATATCATCTCTCTCTCTCTCTCTCTCTCTCTCTGTCTTTCTCTCTCCCTCTCTCTCTGGTTAGATGTGCTGCAAGTCTCAGCCCCGAATGACACATTTTAGTATTTAACAAGGACTAAAGCCTGCACCCCTGTTCGAGATTAGACTCACTATTTTGTATCTACTTGGTTTGGGGGTGGAGGAAACAAACTCTGTTGCCATCAAATTCATTCTGAATCACAGCGACCCTGTGGGGCACAGTAAAATTACCCCCTTTAGGACTTCCTCAGTTGTAATCCTTCCTGGAGGATGAAGTCCTTCATCTTTCTCCATCTGAACTGCTAGTGGATTTGAACTGTTGACCTCTGGTTAACCATAGAGCACTGAAGCACTTGAGACACCCCCCCCCCCTTGGGCCACATGTAGGGGGTTGAGTATTGAATCGCTGACTTTAGTGGAGTCAGAGCCAGTCAGCCTGTGGGCCTGGGAGTAAGATCGTTCTTGAACCGTGGGTTCTTATCCAGCAGGCGGTCAGCAGCCTCTCTTAGCATCAGCATCTGCATGAGCCTTTGACACCTTTTAAGACCCTGGTGCACAGATCTCTGCTTTTGGGGGGCCATCGTCTATAAGGGTGTGCAATTGTCATGTTCATTTTACTTTGGGGATTCTCTGGTCCACTTTGCTGCAAATCTCCCAACCCACTCTCTTTTCCCCAGGACCCTCTCACACCTGGACATCTTCTTCCTGCACACCGGGCTGGGTTTCGTTTCGTGAAGGAGACGCGTGTTAAGCCTAGCGAAGCCATTTGGACTCTTCCTGGGTTACCACGCTTCGCTCCTTCAGGATTTGCGCCGTCTGTTGCAATTGGCCTTCTGGCTGGAGGAGGAGTCCGATTACAGGCCGAGTGACCCAGGCGGATTAGTGCTGAGATGCTGTGTCGGCCGATGGATAATTACCTTCGGGGTCAGGACTCAAAATAGATTTTGGTCCTTCGGGCCGCTTTCAGAAGGAGAAAGCACAAACATCCTCTCATATTCTCTGGCTAGTCCCTCCTGGGTCTTACTTCTGCTTTTGCTGTTGTAAAATCCACCTTCTTGTGGCTTACGGTTTTCAAAGTTTGGATGAATGCACATAAATATATATATAAATATATTGACCACCACAGTCAAAGCATGCACCGGTTCCATCATCCCCAAAGATTTCATCTTGCCCTTTTGCAGTCTCCCCCTACCCTAGCCTGTGCTGTGTCTGGTCTGCTGGAGATTCACATGAACACGAGACCTAGTGGAGACAGCCTTTTGAGTCTGGTGTCTCAGCCTAATGCTTCTGCGATGCCTGCATATGTACCGCCAGCTGTCCCCCTCTATGGCCGAGCAGCGCCCCGTTGTGGCCAGAGACTGCTGGAGTCACGGCAGTGGTCCTAGGACCAGGACTTCAGACGCCTTCTGACTCCTGCCGAGAATTCTTCTTGCCGCCTGTGTGAGTTGTCTTAATCTGGACTAGAGAAATACACAAACACTCATGTATATAAGAAAGAGCTTTATATACAAGAGCAACTATACATTAAGAAAACATCCCGGGCTGAGCCCCGGGGGCGTAGGTGGTTGAGTGCAGGACGGCGGCCCGTGGGCTTGGCAGTTCAAATCCAGCGGCGGCTCTCAGGAGCAGCGCTGGGTAGCGCCCATGACCACCTGAGGGCAGTGAAGCCCCCGCCCCCTCCCGCCTCCCAAAAAGAAAGCATCCCAACCCAGTCCAGTCCAACGTCATAAGTCCGCTGCTAGTCCATATGCCTGATACCAATCTAAAGTCCTCTTCAGACTCACGGAACACATGCAATGATGCGAGGGAGTAGAAAGTCTTCAGATCTTGTGTGGTTGTAAGCATCTCAACCCTGGCAGGGGTCTCTCTGTGGCTTAGATCCATGTGGCTTGTCCGGCTCAGGGCACTAGGGTAGCTCCATGTGGCGTCTCATAGGAAGTCAGCCTTGTCAATAGAGAGTTCCCAAGAGAGTGAACTGAGAGAGACTGGCTCCAACCTCCAAGAAGGAATGACCACATTTCCCAGAATTCCCAGGAGAAGACCAGACCCACACAGAGGTCTCATTGGTTGTCTCCAGACTGACAGGCTAGACTCCTCCCCTACACTCTTAATGCTCAAATTGACACCAGATTAGGACTGCCTCACTGTCCCAGATGGGAGGCTACATCTTCACCATCTTGCTATAAAATGCAGGCTCGGATACTCTCTGGGGTGGAAAGGCAAAATGCCCGGCAGGGGATCAGACCATAGTGGAGTGGTTTGCAGCCCAGGTCAGACCGAGTCTGACTTTGGTGGGCAGAATGACTGGGATCTGCTGGCAACCGATTCCCGTGAGACGGTGGGACTTCAAGAGGCACCGGGGTCCCGAGGGAAGTTAAAAGGGTACAGCTCAGGATCAGGAAGCAGCGGCAGCATCTTCCTTTCCCATCTCAGGAAAAGCCTCTCGGCCCCCTCAGGACAGGCCCCTCATGCCGCTGGAGCTCCCACCGCTGGCTCTGCCTTTGGGCCCCTTCCACGCTGGCCACCGCCAGCAGTGTTACACGCCTTGTTGGCCATGGGTTACAGCTCTGACAGAAGGTTCTTTCTCTTCTTTCTGTGTCTTCTCACTTCCTGTCTGAAAAAACTTGGGCGCGGGTGGCTGCATTTGCACACCAACTCTTTGTAATCTCAGGGCCCGATCCTCCCACCAGGGCCACAGACCCACCAACCTCTACCGATAGGCCCCTGACACTCCCTTTCTCTTGTAACTTCATGGGGATGATCTCTCGCCACCTCATTTGCATAATCCATTGACCAATCCATCACGGGGTCAGAAAAAAATACCCAAAATAAAACTCAAACCGCGTTGTTTTACAGTTTCACTTCAGTTAAGACAAAAGTAAGGAATTCTCTGTGGTAGGAAATCAGGCTTGAGTGGGGAAACTCGCCTGAGCTGTTGTCCGAAGAACAAAGGCCAGAGGCCACAGAAAGGAACTCCCTCCCTCTCCCGTTGTGCCTTCTGGATTAAGACCGACTAAGAAGACAGCCCTGCAGTCAACTTCTGCTAATGAGCCAATGAAAGCCCGCCCGGATCACACCAGAATATTGGCCATCGGACTCAGAGGTGTCAGTGATCCTGCGGCAGGAACTGGATTGGCCTCGCATTCTGTTGTGCAGGCGGTCACTGAGGGTCAGGTGCTAACAAGAATCTCACAGGGGTCATTTCCCGTTTGGGTGACTACAAAGAAAACCGCCTAGAGGATTCGGGCACAGGCCCCCCAAGTCGGAACTCCAAACACTCTGCCTTCCCTCCCCTTGCTTGGAATGGATCGATGGCTGCTTCGTACGCTGTCTCCTGCCTGTCTCCCCAAGGCATGGAGAGACACTGTGATCTGTAGGGTTGGCAGTTTGAATCCCCCAGCCTCTCCGAGGGAGAAAGGCCACTACTCCCCTAAAGAGTGACAGCCTTGGGAACTCACAGGGTGATTTCTTTCTCTCAGTTGACATGGACTCCGTGTCGGTGAGTGTGGCTTGTCGGCTTGGGTCTGTCTCCTGTCGTGCAGGGGCCTTCTTCCTCGTGATAAATCGTTGGAATGGTGCAGGACATGTGCTTATGTTCTCTGAATAGGGAAAGGGGTGACTGAGAGGGGTCTGGGTGGGACTGGGTGGGAGGATGTGGGGGTCGTGAGTCACAGGGCAGAGCAGCAAGGAGGAATCTGCCCCTCAGACGGCTTTAGAATGTCCTTCAACCGGGAAGCTGGCACTTACTATGCTGCAGGCAGGGGAGAGCTCAAGGCTTTTCTGTGAAAAAGGGAGAGTGTCCCAGGACAAGGTGCACCCACATTCTTCATGGAATCCCATAAGTGCCCTGGGTTTACAGGCTGATTTGGGGGAAGGATTGCCTAAAAGCTGGAGGCGGTATGGGAAAGCTGCTGGTAGACAGGGCTGCATCAGGGACAGAACTCTTGAGTCCAGAGACAAAGAGGCCCTGGGGCGCTGTGCACAGTAGAGGAGTCCCACTGTTAACCACTGGTTGACTGGCCCAGCCAATTCCTCCAGAAACACCAGGCATTGGCCACCCTGTGGGGCACGGGTGACTCTGGCCAGCTGGAGGGCAACGAGGAAGAGGAGCGTGGGAGAAGGCACCAGGAGGCCGGTGAGTCCCCAGCAGACCTGTGGGATCTGGGAGAGGTGCCTCTCACACTTGGGGAGTCAGGGTCACCAGACAGAGGTGCAGGCTTGGCCTGGGGTCTTTCCAGAGACGGGTGGAACTGAGAATTACGTTTTCGAGGGACTGGGGTGCAGCTTCCCTCCTTCACAGGCAGGATGCCCTCGTCTCTTTGCTTGGCATCTTGGGTGGACCAGGACCAGTGTGCCACCCCCACCCCCACCCCGAGCTCCACCTGCTAAGAGAAAGTTTAATTAAACACCAGCCGGGGAGGCCGTGTGGAATGTGCCGTGTCAGCTTGCTTTCGTGAAGTGTGTTGTACTGTGCTTTTCCTTCGCTTTCCAGTGAATATTTCTTTCCAAAGAACTCCAACCTTGTCCCCGCTGACCTGCAGGGGCGGTGGTATTTTTCCACCCACATCGTGGTCAGCTTGGAGAAGGGGCCTGGTGTAGAGGCCGGGGGAGGGGAGAGGGCCGATGGTCTCCAGCTGGGGCAGTGGCTTGTCGGGCGCTGGCACAGAAAGAGATTGAAAGTGAAACAAGGTGGGCACTGAGTGCTGCTGGTTAGGAGGGTTTCTTTTTATTTAAAAAAAAGAAACTATATGATGAATCTTTGACAAGTTCGCAGAAAAATCCCAGTACCCTTTCCTTCCAATTCCCACAAAGTGTTGAAAGCCCCTTCCCACTTAACAAGGGCTATACCATCCAACTGTTGCTACAGGTGCACCGCAGTAACGTCGGTTAGAATAATCAGGGGTCGTTAAACTACAGCCCGGGGGCCACATGTGGCCCGCCAAGGACATTTATCCGGCCTACTTGCTGCTGCTGCTGTCCTGCTTAGCAGTTGACTCATCCTGGGCTCGCAGTGAATTTGTTCATAGTTCTTTTGTTTTGTTTTTTTAAATCATGATAGCCTGGCCTTCCAACAGTCTGAGGGACAGTGAACTGGCCCCTGTTTAAAAAGTTTGAGGACCCCTGGGTTAGATCCTTCCTGTCGGACAGTCTCTTTATAGCACTTTCCCAGATCGCTCCGCCAA